>JAGFML010000171.1:0-22886 GCA_021030945.1 Pyrenula aspistea
AAATAAATAATAAAAAAATAATAAAATAAAAATAAATAAAGAATTAATTATTTATTAATTATTTATTAAATAATTAAATAATATATTTATATATTTAAAAATATTTATTAAATTTTTTTATATTATTTTTATTTAATTTTTAAATATTTTTTACTTTTACTATTTTTATGTTTATTTTATAATTTTTTTTTACTATTAAACTACCTTCTAATTTTTAATTACTATTTTTTTAAAGTTTTTTATAACTAATAAAAAGCTTTTTAATAATATAAACTTTATATTTATATTTTATTTGTTTATATAAATTTTTAAAAGTATATTTTATAAATTTAAAATAAAATTTTTAAAATAAAACTAAATAAAAACTAAAAATAAAATAAAATTTTTTAAAATAAATATTCTTTTTGTTATTTTATGTTATTTTATTTATATTTTATACTATTCTATATATTTTATATTATAATTAATATTTTATAAAAATTTAAAATTTAAACTTTTTTATAATAAAATTAATTAGTTTATAAATTAAATAAAATAATTTTATTTAATATAAATAATAAAATAAATATAAATATTTTAAAAGAATTTTAAATTTTAAAAGAATTAAATACTATTAATGCAAAAAAAGATATATATTAATTTTTGTATTTATATTTTAAATAAAAAATTAACATTTTATATAACAGCAAATAACAATATTAAATCTCAAAATATAAAAAAACTAAATACTATTAATCAAGAAAATAGTATATATTAATTTTCTATATCCATATTTTAAATAAAAGATTAACATTTTATATAATAGTAAATAATAATGTAAATTTAAATGTTCTAAATTAGTCTAAAAAGGGAATTTTTAAGTTTACAAATATTTAAATTAATATAACTAATAAAATAAAAGTTTTATCTATTAAGTTAAAAAGGTTATTAAAAAAAACAAATAATAAAAGCTCTTCTTTAACTAATAAGAATAAAATTTAAACAGAAATAGAGACAAAAATAAAAGTATAGACTATGTATAATAATAAATTAAAATATTGGGATAGATTTTATAATAAAGGAATAAAAAAAAACTAGTATATATTAAACCTACTATTAAAATTTTCTAGCTAATTTGTTTAATTATTATTTTATTATTACTTTAAATTAATTATTTTATATAGACAGCTGAACATAATAAAGTTTTAAAAACTATTTAAACTAGCCAAAAAACTATTTACTAGATTTATTTTTTTATTATTTTGTTATTTTTTTAATCTAATTATTCTATATAATTAGCTACAAATAATAGAGTTTAAAAGTTTATTTAAACTAGCTGAATTCTCTATTAGGTTTATTTTTTTATTATTTTATTATTATTTGAAGCTAATAATTCTATATAATAAGAAACGGATAAAATTTTTAAAACTTTTATTTGCTTAAATGCGTACAGTGTGAGGACCTCACATGAGGAATAGTCACATGGCTGGTCACATGATACTTAGCGCGGTCAATCTGTTTACTTATTCTCGACAGATGCGCCAGCATGTCTCTTTTCTTTTCTTTAGTTTAATATACACTATCTATAGCTAATAATAGTTTAAGGCTATTTAATCTCATTTTTATTACAGCTGTTCCTTATATTACATTAAGTTTACCCTTTTAGATTAATAGCAAACGACAGAATAGCTGTAACTGACGTATTGATTTCTTAAAGATATGTACGCTAACTACCCTTTATTTAACTGAGTGTCATTCTATGAATTGATGTTAATCAACCTACAGAATAAGCATTATTCTGTAAATAAATATTAACAAATCCTATTTACCTTTACCTTATCTAAACATTAAACCGCATATGAATTCTTAATAATTTTGTACTAATAACTTTTTACTCTATCCTATAAATTAAAGATGTAATAGATATGCATTATAGGCGGATTAAATATTCCTTTAAGCTAGAGAAAGCTTGAAGTGAAATAAACTATAGAGTTCATCTCTAGCAAAAATGGCTAAATAATTAGCAAAAAACTAATATAAAAGTTATGTAAATAAGATTTTTATTAAAATAGATTTAAAGTGTATAAA
The DNA here is from genome assembly GCA_021030945.1 of Pyrenula aspistea. Taxonomy (NCBI): domain Eukaryota; kingdom Fungi; phylum Ascomycota; class Eurotiomycetes; order Pyrenulales; family Pyrenulaceae; genus Pyrenula; species Pyrenula aspistea. The sequence goes on from JAGFML010000171.1 coordinate 2,068, forward strand.
GATATTTATAAATTTAAATTTAAATAAACAAATAGAAAATAAAATAAAGACTCTAAACGGCAAAAGATATTTATAAAAAGTATATTAGAAATGGCAGACCCTGATAAATAAAACTGTATTATAGCTATAGCGAGATCTGGTGAATATTAAAAATAAGAACAACTAGCTGGCAGATTAGTTTAAAGCTGCAGCTAGAGTTAAGGAAGAAAAGATACACTATTAAGAAGAGGTAGACACGCGGTAGAAGCGAAAATAGATTTCTAACACAGCTATTATAGACAGACTAGCAGAATTAAAGTGTTCTGTGAAGTTCCCAAACCTAGAAAAGCTATCAGATAGTAAAAAACTTATATTCTAGAAATAGTATAGCTAAATGTAGAATAAGCTAGAGCTAAATATTAATTAATTTGTATTAAATAGAGCAAAACTAGCGTATATTAAAACATATGTTAAAAAAGAGACGGCTTTATATCTATATCTATATTTAAAAGCTAGAGATAGAGAGTGTTAAATAATAATATTTACTAAAGTTCTAAAATTTTTTAGAGATATTTATAAAAACTTAAATAAATGTAGTAATGTACAAAATGTTTTATAAAAACTAAAAATAAAATATTTATAAAACTTTAACACCTTTTAAGCTAAATTTATATAACTAATAAATAAAGTGAATCTATAACAGGTAAATTAGAAAGAAAAGCTATATAAACGTCTCTATAACTCTCTATAGATATAGATATTTTTATATATATATAAAGAAGACTTAGACTTTTATAGCTACTATTAAAAAGCTTTTAGTTTAGCTCACTTGCTAGAAAAGACAGTAAAGACTTACAAAAAATAATGAGGCCTATGTAACATTCAGAATAAACGGAATAATAATCCTATTAAGAAAAATCAGGCTTCTAGTTTTTAACAGTAATAGAATTGACCAGTATATAATACTTTCTAGTTGATGTGCTTCTCCTGTAATTAAAAGGATTATATTTTACAGAATTGCAGACAGACTGCTCCAACATTTACCTTAAATCCTCTTTCAGCTGTCAAAGAGATCTAGCAGCTGCAATTGCAACTAAAAAACGAATAGCTTTAGGACAAGTCTCTCTCTCTAGGGTAAACAATAGAACAGTAAGGGATAACATAATGGAGCTAATAGGCGGCAAAGCCTTCACTATTGATTATTATATTAGTATAAAGGGCCAAGCAATGAATATTTGCGCTCTGGTAGATATAGACACTAATGAATAGGTTTTTTTGAACCAGACATTAAAGAATATGCTATTAAAAGTTCTTTAAATTTTATATGAGGCACTAGAGGAATCTATTCTAACAGCAGGCTTTAATGACCGAATATTAGATACAATTACAGAGAAATGTAAAACCACATTAGCAATTGAGGGCTATAGGATACCTATAACCTTTCTGTTATATAATATAGGCAGATATAACGTACTACTAGATAGAATCTGGCTAGTAAAGAATAATATTTTTATAAATTGCGCCAACTAACGCCTAGTCTAGTTAAAAAAATGTTTATATAACGCCGTTAGGGATTTAATCATTTTCTAAAAGCAGACGCGCATGTCTACAGATTTATAGTATCAGATTGACACTAATAAATACAATAAACAGTTTAATAAAGGAACTATAGTTTAAATAATAGAAATATTATAACAGATTTTTAAACATTTAATTACATAGTTAGTCAAATTATGGCATTCAGTAAACATCTAAAAGAAAAATATAAATTAATTTTTATAAACAATAAATTATAAGCTAAAGCGTAATCTTTAGATTAAAACTATTTAGCAATCCTCTTGCCGCTAATAGTATAAACAGCAAAATTACCAACGCGCAAATATCTTCTTAATAAGCGTATCTGCTCTTTATACTAGTATAAAACAGCCTAACGTTTAGATAGGCACTATAAGCCTATATAAGCTTAATAAACTAATTAAGAATAAAATAGACCCTCTAAAGAACGATAATGAGGTTTTATGCTGTTTAATTAATAAGAAGTTACTGTATAGCCTACAGGCGTACAGAGGCGTGTTCTTGAAACAAGCATTTAACAAGCTACCACTCTATAGGCCCAGTGTGGACTATAAAATTAAGCTCAAGAAGGACCATCAGCTAGCGCCTAGCCTTTTGTACTTGATGTTACTAGAATAGCTAGAACTGACAAAGGTTTATCTATAAAATAACATATAGAAAGGCTTTATTATCTTTTTAAATATGTTTTTTATATTTCCTATTCTCTTTATAAAAAAGCCTAATAGAGGATAATATTTCTATATAAACTATTAATATCTAAATGTGGCTATAAAAAAAGATTAATACTCTTTACCTTTAATAGAAAAAACACTAGCTAAACTATAAAGGATAAAATTATATATAAAGTTTAATATTTATTAGGCTTTTTATTATATTAAAATAGCAGAAAAAATAAAAAAAATAATAATATTTTATATATACTTTAGTTTATATTAATATAAAATTCTTTTATTTAGTTTATATAATAATTTTATTTTATTTTAATGTTATATTAATAGTATTTTATTTAACTATTTTAATAAATTCTGTATAGTATATATTAATAATATTTTAATTTACTTTAAGGATTCTTTAAAACATAAAATGCATATTGCTAAAGTTCTATAGTAATTATAAAAGACAGATTTATAAGCTGATATTGGGAAGAGTGAATTCACTATTTAAAAGACAAAATTTTTAGATCTAATTGTTAGTATAGAGGGCCTTAAAATGGATTTAAATAAGGTATAAATTATATGTGATTAGCAAATACCTATATTGGTTTAAGGCGTTTAATTATTTTTAGGGTTCTGCAACTTCTATAGAAAATTTTTGCCAGGGCTGGGATGCATCGCCTGACCCCTATATAGGCTGACGGTGCAAAGACAGTGGCATCTCTTACAGAGCTTAAAACTAGAGGCCTTTTAGCAGATAAAGAATTTAATCATAAACGGCGGAATGCTAGCTTATTATAACCTTTAGCTTAATACTTATATAGAGACTGATACTAGCGATAGTATAATAGCTAATATTTTATTTTAGAAGTATAATAACAAGTGGAAATTTATAGCTTTCTTTATAAAAATAATGTTCCTGCTAGAAATGCAATATGAGATTTATAATAAAGAGATATTTATTATAATTAAAAATTTTAAAGAATAGTAAAATCTATTTATTGAATTATAAAGTATATTATTTATAATTATTATAAATTATAAAGTATTAAAATACTTTAATATAAAGAGATTATTAAATTTATGTTAAACATGCTAACAAAAGCTAATAGGAGATTATTATTTTATTATTATATACCGATTAGATATAAAGAATATTGTTATAGATACACTATTTTAGAAAACAGAAAATTTAAAGACACAGAAAGTGAAGGATTTTGCTGCTAGAGAAGGCACGCTGTTTCTGTAGAGTATATTAGCGCAGGAAGTTAAACAGCTAGAATAGGTATTAAATATAGTGAGCGCAAGTAACGGCTATAAGCTTGTTAATAGAATCTTATAGGCCAACAGGACGCATAAATCCCTATAGACATTCTAAACGCAGGCCAAGGACGGTGTACAAAACTAGCATTTAAACAATACAGGCCTTCTAACGCGTTTTAGCAAGCTGATAGTTCTTAACATTAATCAGCTGCACACAAGAATTATTAATAATATTTATTTAATGTTAGCTATAGCTTATACTGGTATGAAAAAGACTAAGAAACTATTAGCTGTATAGTACTATTAGCCTCAATTAATAGATGATGTTGAACGGTTCATTAGATTCTGTCAGACCTATAAACGCAGCCGAGTCCCATAAGATAAAACATTTGGCCTGCTATATTCCCTATTTATTTCAGAACGATGTTGGCAGCATATTTTAATAGATTTCAAAGCCTTTCTACCTAATAAGAAAAGATACAATAATACAATAATTATTGTTAATCATTTAGGCAAAAGGTTAATATTATTGCTCTATAAGAAGACTATTATAATAGAAGAAGCTGCCCATCTTTTCTTTATACACATATAAAGGATCTATAGTATCCCAAAAAGCCTTATCTCTAACAAAGGACCCTACTTTATCTCTAGCTTTATGAACAAACTCTGTTACCTAATAGGCGTTAAATAGAAGCTGTTAACCGTAAAACACCCTTAAATAGATAGTAATTTAAAGGTTTTAATACAATATATTAATTAAAGATTAAAACCCTTTGTGAATCATTTTTAAAATAATTAATTAGAACTTTTACCAGCTATTAACTTTGTACAAGCAACTTTTCCCTATTTATTGATTAGAATAAGTCCTTTTAAGCTAGAATTCAGCTATAAGGCTAAATAATATTTCAATTAACAAAAAAGGACGCGCAAGCTAGTCATATATAAAAAGTTTTCACGTGAATGAATATAGCAATTCGCTAAATGTGTGTATAATATAGTTATATAAGTTAGAAAAAACCTCACATGTGTACAAAAACAACAGACTAAGCAGGCGAATAGATATCACAAAAAGCTTAACTTTATAGTTGGCAATAAGGTCTTTATTAGGCAAAAGAACTGGACCTTAGAGTACCCTAGTAATAAACTAAACTGGCAGAATTGTGGCCCTTTTTTAATTATAGGTATAAATGGCCATTCCTATATTTTGGCTTTTCCCTTTTATATGAAAATATATAATGTGTTCCACACAAATTAATTGAGAAAGGTTGTAAAGGACACTCTACCAGGCCAAATAGAAGAACCAGAGGAACCTGTTACTATTAATGGCGAACCTAAATAAGAAGTGAATAAGATCCTTGTCAGCAGAATTATATGCGGCCGGCTATAGTACTATGTAAGCTAAATAGGCTAAAATTTGGATAAAGCTTAGTATCCTGTCAGAAACTTTATTAATACTTCAAATAAGATTAAGACCTTCTATAACACATATTCAAAATAATTAGAACCTTTAAAAAGGCTTTAACAATAGCTAGAAGCATTTTAGACAGGCAAGATCTTAAAACCTGAGATAGAGGATAATAAAGTGCAGAATAAGGGCGGAATTAGTAAATTAATATATTAACACAGATATAGAGGATAAACCTGCTTTATATTAATATAAAATATGTTTATTAGTGTGTGATAGGTTTCTTTTTAAAAAAAAGTGATATAAAAACCTTATATAAAAAATAGTTATATGGTTGGTCATATAATATTTAATATGGTTAATCTGTTTACTTATTTTCAACAGATGTACTAGCATGTCTCTTTTCTTTTCTTTAGCTTAATATACGCTATTTATAGCCAATAATAGCTTGAGACCATTCAATCTCATTCTTATTGCAGCTGTCCCTCACATACAGCTAGACTGCGAAATGGGTCGGGCTGGGCTGGGTTTTTGGCCTTCTGACCCGAGCCCGCGCAACCCAACGGGCTTTTTGGATTGGTTAACCCACCCGCGGTTCACCCGCGGGTTGGGTTAGGCTGGCCCTCTGGGTCGCCAAGCACCGCCAAGCCTAGTAAACTAACTATATATAGTAATATAAACATTAGGAGGGTGCAGCAACAACATTAATTATCTAACAACCATTTGTCACTTTATGTTACTATTAGGCTGTTCAGGACTTCTAAGGCTTTTTGCGCGTAGAATATGCTCTAATTCGCGCAAAAAGGCTTTCCTAAGCAAGTTGGGTCAAATAATTTGGAGAAATCTGACCCCGCCTAACCCGAACGGTCCCCTACAGGCTGGGTTAAGGTTTTCTAATACTTGTTAACACCCTGCGGGCCTGAAAAATTCCAACCCAGCATGCCCCGCGGGTTGAACCCACGTGGTCCGGGTGCGGGTAATCTGCGGGTTCTTCGCAGTCTACATACAGCTAGTAAAACAATTTAAATAAATAATTCTAAAATTAAAACATATTAAAACTTACTAATTAAAAAGGAAGTGTTAATTAAATTTAAAATTCAAAATATTACTAGAAAAAAAGCTAGTTTAATAGTTAGATATAATATAGCTTAAAAAGAATTTGCTTAAAAAACTATAATTTAAAAAACTTTTATCATAATAGCTAAAAAAGGTAAAAAAAGTATTTTAAAAGGTAAAAAAAAATAATTTTATTTAATACTATAGCTATTAAATAAAATATAAAATTTATAAAAAAAACCTCTACTAGTAGTACTTTATATAAAATATTTTTAAAAATTTCCCTAACTTTAAATAGTTTTAAAAAATATTATTTATACTTTAAGAGTAAGTATTCTATTATTTTCTATTATTTAAAATTAATAATTATCTTTTTGTAATAAAGGCACTATAAGACATCTAATAATACCAAAAGTTAACTAAATTGCTAATTCCTAAAGCTCTGTTCTAGCATGTGTGTCATGAAATTACTGATGATTGTATGGCAAAGGCTAGAGAGTCAGGCTTTCAATTCCAAGTGTTTGCACTTAAAGCTTTACAAGAGGCAGCTAAAGCTATACTAGTGATAAAGTTTAGAGATAAAAATTTATTTTTATATATCTGGAAACTTCTGTTATTAATTTTATTATTTTTATAGCTATAAATCTCATTATAATTTATATTAAATATGTTATAATTATAAAAAAAATGTAAAAGTAATATGTAAAATTTTAAATTATTTTAATTTTACTAATTTTTAAAAGAAATTAATAAATTAATAACTTTATTAATATTTTTATAAAAAGAGGCTTTACTTTTTTTAATAATAATTAACAAATTTATTAATATTATTATGTGCAAAAGCTAAAATAGAAATTATTAAAATAAAAGAGTTAGTATAATAAAAATGAGAAATTCTTTAAAGTATTAAAATTATATTCTATTTTTATTATAAATTAAAATTATTTTAAATATCTTTAGTGATAGAAAGTAATAGAATTTTGAAATTTTAAGTTAAGTAATATTACACAAAATTACAAGTTTATAAGTTTAACTTATAGGCTTAACATTTTTTCTTTATGACTATACTTATTCTAGTTAGTATATAGTGTTTTGACAGCCTGTAGGGTTAACTTAACCCAACCCACAGGCACCTAGCGGGTGGGTAAAAGATTTTTTAGAACCCTCTAGGCTGCGCGGGCTCGGGCTGGAAGACGAAAAACCCGGCCCAGCCCGCCCCATTTCGCAGTCTACCTTTAAGAACGCACTTTTTAGGTTGTTTATAACGACGCACTCACATAAAACTTTATAACAACGCACTCATCATTATATATTCAACCACGCACCTCGGGAAGTAACTTAATCCGGCTAGCGGCCCAAAACCCACCCCCCGGGGCTTACCACAGGGGATAATAGGTAGAAGTTTTTTTCAGAAACTAGACTAACCCTGAGATATCTTAGCTTATATATATCGGAAGACCTTCGGGTAAACAATATTTATTAAATAAAATTATAATCTAAATTTATATCTAAAAATATATATATTATTCTTTATATTAATAAAGTTATTAATTATTTTATTATCTTCCACCAAAATTTTAATATTCTTCACTTTTAAAGATGTATATTTTATCTTGTTCAAAACAATGCACCTACACAAATTATTATAATAACGCACTTTATAATTATATTCAACCACGCACCTTAAGAGCTAACTAGAAATGGCTAGTGTCCTAAAAACCACCCCCTGTGCTGTGCACAGGGGATATAAATTTATAAGATTTATTAATTAAAAAATATTAAAATATTTATTTTTAGTATATTTATATACTAAAAATAAGTCTTAGCAACCCATAGGGTTACCTATAGGTTGGGTTAGGGTTTTCTAATATTTGTTAACACCCCGCGGGCCCGAAAAATCCCGACCCAGCATGCCCCGCGGGTTGAACCCACGTGGTCCGGGTGCGGGTAAACCGCGGGTTCTTCGCAGTCTAATAATAATTATAACTTAGAATTAAATATAATATTGTTTAAATTAATAAATTTTTGAAATAAGGAATCTATTAAAACAGAATCTGATAATATTATAGAAAAATCTGTTAGTTATAGATCATATGAAGGAGTTTGAAAATAATTTTTAATATCAAGGATTATCGATTTCTGATTGGTTTGATTGATTGATTATCTATCTAATCAATCAGATTATCGATAACAGCCCTGTTATCAATTCAATTGGTCTGGATGGCTCGCTGAAAGACTTAGCCTTGCATTCTCTGAAATTGGTTCCCGTTTCGTCGGTTGCAATATTGGTGCAACTGTGGCGTTTTTTCCTGCCGGCTCGCGCGCATCATCCCCCACCAAAATTTGTATGTAATGATATGGTTCTTAACCATTTTATAATATTATCGTCGCTGTAGTCATCGTTAGGGTTAAGTCCTCGTCTGATTTCGCTCTAATTCGTTATGTAATGCGCTTTTTACTCTTTCACGATGCCCCCTGCCACAGGAACGCGCTTAAGTAGCCACCGCGCTGTCGCTAATAGCGGTAGATACGATACAGTGGCCGCTTCAATCGTCTATAATACCGTTCATCCCAACCTTGACGACCTTAATAGACATGATGTATCCCTTGTCAAGAAGAAGGAGAGGCAGGGGATGTTAACAATTGCAGCTAGAAGAGCTGTTGAAGCGGAGAAGAGTAATCACAATGCCCCCAAGCGTGTTCGATTTGACCTGCCTGATATATCCTCGCCAGGAACCTCTATCAAATCGAACTCGCGATCCACCGGTAAAAAAAGTGCAACTGGACGTGGTTAAGCAGCCCCTGCGCGTCGTCGTCAATCATCCAGCGGTAGCCGGCGTGGACCTGCAGCGCGTCTTTTATTAGGTAAGTACTCAGAGATCCCGTTGGAGAGTGATCTCATATGACAACCGCGGTAGGGGATGACCAAGGCCAGTCAATATCGCCCCCGAGGGCTGCTGGGGCGCTATCAACGTCCCTAGGGGCTCGGTCGCATGAATTTGATCTCCCAACGAACCCCCAAACGAACACCCCCTCGGCGTCAAGCCTCAACGCCGAAGGGCATCCCCCGGGGGGCGTTTTAACGCTGAATCATGCGACTGAAGCCCCCTTGACGCCGAGCGGTCCCCCTTTGACGCCGAACGATGCCCTTGAAGCCCCAACGGCCCTCCCTACGGTTGAGGAGGAACAGTCTGTCAATTTTAATATTGATGTTGATATGCGTCTATATCTTGATGGAATAAGAGTCTGGAGTGACTGTAAAGCGACATTTCATCGTGAACTATTGATAGACGAGCTAGATGCCATTGAGGACGATTTTGGGCGCGTCCTACAGAGGGAATGTAGTGGTTGTTTATATCATATCGGTCGTCGATCGATATCAATCAAAGCGCCAGGTAGCCGCGCGGGGGGACGTGATTTTGATATTGACGCATTCGATATCGCTGCAGGCCGCAAAATTGAATCTTTTGTTGACCAGCTATATGATAAGTCGCGCAAGGATATCCGGCTTATTATAGAGATTAAGGCGCACAGAGGGAGAGTCTAAAAGAGGTCTATTAGGGATGATTTATCTAGCGATCCAGTTGAAACCCCTTCGCCGCGCCCTGCGCGCAGAACTCGATCTAATCAACAGCGGTAGCAATATTCAACTCGCGACTATAATTTCGAGCTATCAGGTAATAACGGCAAGAGGATATTAGAGTGCTGGGCCTGTAGGGACCGTAGTTGTCCTAACTTCGAAGCCTGGTGCTATATTGACTCGGATCGGAGGCATTATACCTGTACTCAGGTCGATACAGAGCGTTGGGCCACCGGAATAACGAGGGGGAAATGCACAATTGAGACACCCCCCATCAAGCTTCTTGATACCTGGAGGACTAGGCACGGTGCTATTGAGAACAACGTCAAACGGCCAATTGCTGTTCAACAGGCATCATTCGAGAAGCTTCAAGCGCAGTTGCTTGAAATGCGGCAACAAGAGATGCAGTTCGCAATGAACGAGAGGATGATGGATAGCTTGGAGAGGTTCAACAGCAGGCCACAGGTTATTCCTCTCCAGCAAGCTTCAACTAGATATACGGCGCCAGCAGGTGGCGAATATCAACAGCCGTCGGTACCACAGGCTACCAGATCCAGTCCCGTTGTAGAGGGAACAGAGGAAGAGGTCGCGATGAAAGCCTTTTTTGAATGGAAGCGCTCTCTGGCGCAGTCAACAGATCGCCTTGACAAGCTTCAAAAGGTCGAGGATATCGCTCTTAACGAATGTTGGACGCTTGAGGACCTCAGAGCAATGGAGGACACTAATAGCTTGATATATAAGCTTGCAATCCAGCGAGGAATACCTGATGGGCTTGCCAGGAATTTTCGCAAGGACCTTTGAAGCTTTAAACCTCGCTGGAAGGACCTGCAGGCTGCTCGTGGGCTAAGCAGTCTACAGGCCAACGTACAATCATAAAAAATTGATCAAAAAATTGGCTATACAGAATTCTGTTAACTGTAAAATTAGCTAACTGTTGAATATCACTCCACTTCACCTATTCCCCTCTCAAAATCCAGTAACTGTTGCTCTAGTCGTTCGAACTCCTCTGTAAAGACGTATCCACCGTTGCCACTATGTCGAAAATGCGCAACAGCGAAGTGATCGCAGTTACTCTATTCGATAGCCATCCTCAACTAGTCGCCAAAGGACCTAGAATAGCCCTTCCAACTATCGTTGAAATGACGACGAACCTAGGCCTTAAGAACAGAGAAGTTTAACTCAATTGGGTTAAAATCAGGCGAATAAGGCGGCAAATATTTGATAATGCAGCCCTTCACTTCAACTACTTCTTTTATCGCTGGATCAATATGGGTACTAACATTATCAAGAATGATAACGCTATTGGGGCCTGGATATGATTAACATTGAGGTAAAAGAGCGTTAACGATCCAGTCCAAAAACTCTTCTTTATTAAACCAGCCCTGACGAACAACGTATCCAAGTAAGTAACCGTTGACAGAGTATCCAGCGAGGAAACTCCAGGAACGACCTCGATTAACGGTTCCAATATATCGCAGCGTTTGACCAATTGGTGCCCATTCTCGATGACGCCAGCCTGTCATTTCGTTGAACATTGATTCGTCTAAAAATACCATATATTCGGCAGGAATACCTAGCATCGAGTTGAGATAGCTGGCGCGCAGGTCGCAATCCCGTGCCTAAGCAAATCGTCGCGCTTTTTTAATATTCCACCCTCTTTTTTTCAATAGCCTGCTAATTGTGCTTTTATGATAGGTCCTCCCTTTTTCAATATTTAAGAACAACGCCATTTCATCAAGAAAAGCCGTCGGGTTGTCCGTTAAAAACGTCAAAAGAGCGTCTTCATCGGCCTTTGTAAGGGCAGAAGGTTTACCAACGCGTCGATAGCGAGGTTTATCACGAGAACCGTATAATCGTAGGTTATTCTGAAGCCTGTAGACGGTGACAGGATGACAGCCAACATCATCAGCAACTGCGACTGGTCGCCAGCCTAATAGAAGCAGTCGAATGACCTTATTCTTGGTAGGGTTGTCTAACTGACGGCCGGGCATTGCTATAAAAACAGTCAATTGTACGTCGCCAGATGCCCCGTTTGGAATTAGGATTACCGTATTAATTAACCCTATCTTGAAAGCTTCAAAAATCTATTAATTCGGCGAGGATCAATGTAAAGTTGTTGATATATTCAAAGTTGGGTAGTTGACATGCGTTTACATACAAATTTTGGTGGGGGATGATGCGCGCGCGCCGGCAGGAAAAAACGCCACAGTTGCACCAATATTGCAACCGACGATACCTGCAGGCCAAGCCGATTACTCACGCCCCGTCCTGTAAGATACCTTACACGTGGCGCACGTCCATCGATCCCTCTTGCATATAGACTCTTCTACTCCTGCCAGCCTTGCCTTGGCCCTTGCAGGATCTTTATCCATCTAAAGCTACATTGCAGCTTAAATGCCCATATTGTGTGACACACGGTACTTGCTTATGCAACAATTCCGAGATCCAGGCCGTCATGATACCTGCAAGATTAAGCTTCTGACCGAAAGCGGCGACTCCCAAACATTCACAAGAAAGGGGTTTGATGGGACGTTCTGATGGGACCTGCAAAAGCAGCAGCCCACCCACCCTTCGGCCAAGCGCCCTACGTCGAGCCCAGAACGCAAATCTGAAACCAAGACGGCTTGTAGACATCTGTGATCTCTGGTTCAATGCCACCAAGTTCGCGGTTACTCCTTCCTATTGCATCAGTCAAGCGCGCGTTATAGTGATGGCTCGTACATCATACCCAACAAGCCCTTCCGGATACCTCTCCATGTTCGGCAGCCCGGGCTGTATCGCAATCTCAAGATCACGCGGCTGCAGGTTACTCATCACCGGAGATCGCTAACGGGGTCTCCGAGTCTTCAATCGGCTTTTTGAGAGGCTGGATCCGCCACAGGCTATCATGACCTTGTGGCACAATATTCTAGTGACCGTGGCACAGACCTGGTGCACTCATCTTGGCAACAAAAGACAACCGAAATTTGCCTCAGACTCAGCTGGCGGTTACCTAGGGCTCGCCGCCTTAGCACCCGAGCACCCAAGCCTACATAGGGTCACAGAAGTTTTGCCCCCCTCAAAATTGAGTAGCCTTACTTAAAACTATAGTTTCTCTATAAAAATATATTTCAAATTAATATAAAAAGATATGATTTAATTATAAGAAGTAGAGCTATTTTATAATATAAATTTTATATCAGAATGGTCTCAAGGCTGCTTCCGATTTAGAGTCATGTAGTCCGAGATAGCTCTCTGTTGTACATCGTTAGTCCTGTTAATATCGGCCGTAATGACTGACATACCCAGCTTCTACATTGATGCGAGATGCCCCAACCATCAACGGCAAACCGCTGTCCATTTTCCTCCGTCTTTGGCCATTCAAGAGTCAAATCACCAGCACACATCAGTGCTTGACGAATATAATCAAAACAGTGATATAGATGCATCATTGAAGGCTCAATCAGTACCTTCTCGATATTTTGTGCGTTGGTGTGGTTTAAGGCGAATTTGGTGATAAAGAGCGTTTCTCGAATACGTATGAGACAATGCAGCTGATGGAACATTGATACATCGTATAATTCGCCTTCAGGACTTCGGATGCCAGGTGGAAGTCCGAGTGCTTGCGAATTGTTTACCTTGATGAAACCATCACCGTACTTATTCTGTCAGCCGTACTACGTAGGGTCCGAGGCGCAATACTCACAGGCATCAATGAGCCCCAAGCTCGATCTGCTTCTGCCGAAGGTGGCGCTGCGAATAGCTCATGTCGCTCAAAGGTGGTTTTGACCATTGGTACTGCCTGCCGTCAGTCTTGACGTGTACAATCCCAATGAAATACCTGCCTTGAGGTATAGCTGGATTTGATGGCTTGGTCGACTCATTGTCGACTGATCTGCTAGTCGTCTGCTGGACGACAAGAAGACCAGCGATACCTAAGAGTGTTCCAAGCATAAAGCATGCAGTGTTCCATAGCTTTGGATGCCTCTGGCTGTGCTGTTGGCTGTGCTTGTATTGTGGCCGCCAACGATTATCGACCTCGTCGTCTTCTCCTTCTTCTCCAAGACGTTCGTAGAGGAGCTCGCTCTTCTCAGCGTCCCTCATGTTCTTATTGCTGAGGAAGGAGAGCATAGTGTCAAGCTTGCTGAATGCAGAGCGTGGCGATGCGGGCATGCTAACGATCTTAGTAAGTGATGGTCACAAGTATTCGTTGGTGGACAATCGACACCGCTTTTCTTATACAAGACTCGCCTGAAGTCCACGATCATTCAGCACAATCTGTCTCAACCATACGTCCATATCATTACCGAGGTAATGAGGTAACTCGAAGAAAATGATTCGGGTAGAGAACGACAGCTCACAGCGTCACGGAGCACTGGTCAAGCCTCTGGGACGAATCAACCCACCGTTGGTCTACCTTGAAGCGGGTGCCTACCGTGTGAAGCTTACTAACCCAGTGAATCTTCGGACACATCGGAAGCCTCGGAGACCTAGCGGCTCCTAATTCAACGCCGCTGAAGGACTCATAGGCAAGGACAACACTAGTATCTGATTCCACCACTAGGCGTGAGAACAAGAACAATCTAAAAGCGTGATTCTACTGCTCATGCGGAGAATCAATTTTGACGAGACTGAATTCAGTCTCCCTCGCAGCTTAGTTGATAAGTGCTCCTCGGATAACCTGCCCAGCTTGGATAGTCTCGGCAGACTCGGATGGTCTTTCTTATGAGGGTCTAACCGGTGACTACCTTATGTCAACTCCGTATACACATACGTGGAAGAGAAGATTCCTTCTATTCTTCATCGGCATATTGAGTACCTTCGCAGTAGGCGGAGCGTTCTCGATTGAAAAGCCTGTAAGGGGATATTTACCAGACTTCGTTTCTATACTGACGGGTCAGGTGCAGGCATGCTGCAGTAATAGCGATGGTCTATGACCAAGGCAACTCACTGGATATCTACAACATGCAATGTAGGGACTATGTCCTAGTTTCGAACAACTCCTCACCTAGCCGAGGGCCGTGAGGAATCCTCGGCTTCTTTGAACAATGGTTGCACCACCAGAGCTCACTAGAGCAAGAATCTCTTTAGACGACAGGTCAGAGTTCCTCGGTTTACATGTAGGACTAATCTTGAGAGTCAGGTATAAAGTCAAGCATCAAGACGCTCTGGATACTTCGACAGATCACTCACTTCTACTCGGACTCAATTCTCTCCTTCACTCATTCCTTAACTCACAGCATTCTTTCAAATCAACCGCCGTCATGAAGTACTCCCTCGCCGTCGCCGTCCTCGCTGGTCTGGCAGCTGCTGCCCCCCTCGAGACCGACAAGCGCCAAGTCATCGGCACCTTCGCGAATGACCTCTTGGGTGACAGAACATGCAGGCCTTACTACCTCATTATCGCTCGCGCCTCTGGTGAGGCCGACAACGCTGTAAGCCTTCTGATGATATGTTCGTCCTGATCAAGACACCCTTTTCTGACTAGTCGATAGGGTTCCACTGTTGGCCCGGCTCTCTGCAGTGGTCTGCAGAGCGCCCTCGGTGCCACCAGGATCGGCTGCCAAGGCATTGGAATCGCTCAAGGCTACCTCGCTTCTCTTACGGACAACATTCCCACATATGATGGAGGGATCTTGACGTCCCCTGGGGCTGTCACTGGTGCGATCGGCATTTTCAACCAGGCACGCACCAAGTGTCCAAACTCCAAGATTGTAGCTACAGGATACAGGTGCGCTTTGAGGGCCGTTGATGGTCATACTCTTCCGCTAACACCCTCAAAGTCAGGGTACTGCTGTCTTGTACAATTCGATCGAGAAACTGTCCTCAGCTGTCCAGAACCAAATCGTTGGGGTGACGCTCTACGGGTATACTGCGAACGTTCCCAACAACGGCCGAATCCCCAACTTTCCAGCTGCCAAGACCAAGGTCTTCTGCAGAGATGCTCTTGGACCCGACGGCGTATGCACTGCGGCTGAGATCACTGTCAATGCTGCTCATCTCGACTACAGCTCCCAGTACGGTGCTGGCGTAAGCTTCCTCCGCAGCGCTATCAATGGCTGAGAGCAGCCTCATTACTCAGTTATTGCCTAGCTAAAGTCAAGTGGGAGAAGTTACAAATCACATTCGTTTCTATCTACTCAACGCAAAAGTAGTACTTACACGGGTGACCAGCAGTATATTCTGGATGCTATATTTCTTACATTCATTATGATTCCTACAATCAAATGGCCTATCATTGGTGACCCATTGCCCCGAAACATTTAATGATCTAGGAGGGATGTCATAAGGAGATCATCTGTATTACTTACCCTGATCAACACGTAAAAACAGTCTCAGTGGCTGCAATAATATCGCGAAGCGTATTCCGATGGTCTCTCCATACTCACAGGAGGTGTATCTTCGAGATAGATTGGCCCCAAAGACACCTTGGGCTCAGCCTGGCTCAGCCCAGCTCTCAAAAATGCGCGGGCTTAGGTCGGCCATCGCCCCACTTCGCATGCTGGTTGAATTTGGGGTAAATTTTTAATGTCTTTGGGAAAGCAACAGAAATTTGTGCTGAGCGTAGTTCGTGGCTACCCAGAGATCGCCGCCTGAGTACCCGAGCTTGAGTGACAGAGTGTTAGAACACCCAGGTGGAGGGCGACGCAGCACTTAAATTAGGGAGTAGGAAGATGACGTGTTTTATCAGGGAGTGTCACACAGTTGATAATACATTCACCTCCTTTCCCAACAAATATCTCACCTCGTGTGCCCATGTATCGGCGCCTCATCCGGACTGCGATAATGTGCTGTCAATTTTGAGACTTTTAATCACACACCTACTGACAGTACCTCAGAAAGTACGTAACACGGTCTCATGGCTTAATTAAACCAGTACTAGTTTGCATGCATCTCAGAAATTGCCTACCTAATAAATTCCGCGGTGTAGTCAGTTGCTCTGGAAGCCACCGTCCGAAACGCAGCATCAGTCAACGTCACTGTGGCTTCGTATTTGGGCTACGGTGGGCGATAACTCAATATGTAAAAAAATGGATTTGTTGCCCTACCACCCCTCATACTAATATGAAAGTGGTTAACATTATATTGCATGTGATATCAAATGCTGAAATTCTAAATTTCTATATAATATATAATCTCTGAAAGATGTAATATTATAGATTGTATTTTTAGACTTTACTATAGCAAAATAAAAGGATTTTTTAAAATAGTATTTTATTTAAATATTTTACTATAATAATTATATATATAAATATTTTTTATAAAAATTAAAATAAATAATAAATAAAATTAAAATTATTTTATTAATTTATTTTATTTTAAATTATTTATTATTTTATATAAAATTTTTATATCTTTTATTAATTTTATTTTATTTTTAAATTTACTTTTTTAATTAATTTAAAACTCTATCTCTCTCTTTTAATACTAATAATTCTTTTAATATTAATATAGAGCTAAAAAGGTAAAGTAAATTATCTAATAGGCGATCTAAAAAATAGAAAAAGGTAACAAAAGATTTTCTGTTATAGGTATTAGAAAAGGTTAAATAATAAGTCTATTTTAATTTAATAAAAAATTCTAACTATTTTTAATAAAAAGAACAGTTAGAGGCTGTTTATAATTACATTAAAGAGGAATTAGCTTATATATAGTTAAAAAGTGAATTAAAATATGTTTATTTTAAAGTAATAGAAATTACATTTTTACTGCTATTACTTTAAACCTTTATTATATTTAAATCTCTAATTTTAACCAAAATTAAAAGAAGATTAAAAGAAACAATTAATATTAATAAAAAAACAATTGTTAATAAATATATTAAAATATATAATAGTTATCTTTATATTAATATAAATAAATAAAAATTATTTCTTTTTTTATTCTAATAAATTAAAAATAGTAAATTATTTAGAATATATTAATAAAAAATAGTATTAAAAATTCTAATTTTCTTTACTATTTGTTAAAGTATTTTTAAAATATTAAAAAATTAAAAATAGTTTATTTATTATTTAAAAAAGGAATCTAAAATCTATAGTTAAAAAAACTATAAAAGATTCTTTAAAAGCTATATTTATAAAAACTATTAAAATTCTTTATTATAATAAATACAATAAGTTTAAAAAGGCTAAAATAATTATAAAAATAAATATTAATTTCTTTACAAATAGTTATTTTGCGCTATTAATTTTTAAATTTTTTAATAATATTAAATAATTTAAGGATTAATTATTTAAAATAATTTAAAATAAATACTATAAAACTATATAAAAATACAATAATATATTATAAAGCAAAAATAGCAAATTTCTACTAATATTAACAGTCAATTACGATAACTTATAGTATCCTACTTTCGAGCTTAGAGATCAATACAAAAAGATAAAGGCAGAAATGTGGTCACAGGCTGCCAATCTAATTGCATTTTTGAATCACTTTATAAATTTAACTTAATGAAATAATACCTTAAAGTTAAACTTTAAAGTTTACTTTAATAAAAATATTATTTATTTATTTTATATTCTAAATTATATAATCTTTAAACTAATTAAAAAAGAATTAAAATTTTTATATTAAAAGTATAACTAGTTTATAATTAATCTTTAATTTCATTTAATAAAAGGCATAAAATTATTTATTAATTAAAATCTACTTATAAACTATTTTATACTTTTGTTATTTTAATATAAAAATATTTAATAATAGAATAAACTTTATTAGAATTTTAAATTAAAAATAGCAAAATAAAATCTTTATTTTATTAAAGTTAAAGCTATTATAAAAAAGGATTTATTTAAAAGTAAAAATTTAAATAGGTTTATTTATTATTATAATAAAAATAAGCTTATTTAATATTAAAAAAACTTTAAAAATTAATTAAAAAAGAAACAAAATATGTTTAATATTTATATTAAGATAATTCTATTTAAAAATAATATTAAAAAATACCTTTATAAGTCTATAAATAGTAAAAATGATTTACCACTTTTACTAAATTAAAATATTTAGTTTAAAAAGAATAAAAATATATATTTAGTTCCTATTAATATGTTATTCTGCACACAGCTAGCTTAAATTAACAAAATCTAGCAGCTTTTATATTATAGTTAGGCTACTATTAACTTCTATTTTTTATATAATTTTACAAAAGGCTTTAAATTTCTAAGAAATGAAGCCACTTTTTTACAAAAATTTAACAATATTAATATTTATATGCTAAAAGAACTAGAAAAATAGCAATAAAGGATTTTAAGTACAATTATAGAAAATGTACACTTAAAACTGAAGATTTTAAAGCTTATAAAAATAATATAGAAAGCTTTAAAGCAGATTAATATCTCTATTTAATAGAATATTTTTAATAACAATATATATAAAATTTTTATATTAATATAAAGCTTGTTTACCATTAATAATATTAAAGGAAATCTAATGGATAACTAAATAGAATATTAATTTAGCTTTCTCTAGAAATAATATTAATATTGGTCCTAATATTAAAACTATTTAAAAGCTTCTTTAAATAGAAAAAATTAATATATTAAAAGGTAATTAAAATTATAAAATTTACAAATATTAATTACTTTTAAAATATAAAATGACTTTTATTAACTATTAAATATTAAAAACTATATAAATACTTTAAAAAACATTTAAATATTATTTTATTAAAAACTAGCTTTATAAATCATCTATAGCAGAAAATCTCAAAATTCTAGAATAGTATTAAATCAAAAATAGAATCCTTAAAACTAATAGTAAAATTCTAAATGATACCATTAGATTCAAAAAAACAAATATTATCTTATTATATCTATTCTTATATCTGCTTTTTATTAAAGAAATTAACCAAACTAAAAATACTATAAATAACTAGCTTTTAAATTAATATAAATATTAGCCAATTTTAGTTATTATTTTATCCCCCTAAGTTTTAATTTAGTGATTAAAATTAGTTAAAAATTAATACAAAAACCTAACGCTTTTACAAATTTATAATAATAAAATAAAAAAGTAGATAAAAAAAGGCTTTATTTCTTCACCTATAATACAAAAATATAATCCACTTTTATTAAAAACAATCACTAAATAGCTAAAAGGCTTAAAATATATTTAAAATACTTTAAATATACAAATACATAAAGCTATTTTATTTATTATATATAAAATATTTTATATATATATAAATAAAAAAATTATTTATCTTTTTTTTAATAAAATAAAAAAATAAAAAATATTAAAACTAATCTAAATATAAATATTATAAAAAATTAAAAAAAAATTAAAAATTAAATAAAAATTATTAACATTAAAAAAGGAATTATTAATTATAAAGAATAAATAAAGGAAACATTTTTTTATATTAATTTTAAATAAGAACTATAAAGCTTACTATTTTTTTATATTAATTTTAAATAAGAACTATAAAGCTTACTATTTTTTAATATTAATATATTTAATAATTAAAGTTTGTAAAGTTTAATATTATTAATTTATAATTATAATATTAATAGTTAACTCTATTATAGTAAATATTTTTATATTAATATAAATAAAAATTTATATATTAATTAGAATATTTTTAAACCTTTTAATGTTATTTACTATAATATTATTTAAAATTATTTAAAAAATATAAATAGTTTTATTAAATTTTTAAATTATTATAAAAAAGGATAGAAATAATATTTTAAAAATACTTTAACTAAAAAGAATTTTAAAAAGATAAAATTTACTGTTTTAATTCTTTAAATATAAATATTTAAAAATAAGAGTTTAATATTATATATTTATTTTAAAATAGGGTTAAGGTTATATTAAAATTAAATTAAATAAATATTAAATTAAAAATATATTTAAAGATTAAAAAGTTTATTTTTATTTAACGGACAGCTAACACAAAATTAAATTTTAATAAAAAGGTTTGTAACATGAGTAATCTAATGTTGCCCTATAGTATCACAATAAAAATGCTCTCCTATCACAATATAGAGAAAGTTGAGAGCCAATATTTCTACAGGGTCCATACCAGGTAGAACAAGTTGTAAACCTTTATATCAATATAGAGATTGTTAATCTACATTTAAAGTATATGTTAAGGCAATATATAATAACATTATTAATCATTTTAATAGCACTAAGTCTAAAGTATTTAATAATATTAACAAAAAAAGCTACCTTTTTATTATTAAACTATTATATTAGCTTTCTATTTATTATATTTTAATTAAACTTAATATTTTTAATCTTTATTAGACTGCGAAGAACCCGCGGTTTACCCGCACCCGGACCACGTGGGTTCAACCCGCGGGGCATGCTGGGTCGG
>JAGFML010000172.1:0-22649 GCA_021030945.1 Pyrenula aspistea
TATAATATGCCACGTGGATGATATGCTTGTAATAGCGCCTAATAAGGAAATAATCGACAAATTATACATAAAGTTGTCTTAGAAAATTAAATTAGTCGATTTAGGCCCAGCAGAATGGTTTTTAGGAATGAAAATTACAAAGAATAACACTAAGTTAATATTAAGCCAAAAAGGCTATACAAAATAGGCTCTAAATAAATTTAATTAAAATAAAGCTAAATTAGCTTATATATCTTCTATATTAAAATAAAAGCTTGAATTTAATAAAGAAAAAGCTAGCTTGGAATTAATTAAATTATTCTAACAATAAATTAGCACAATTAATTATACCTCTATAATAACAAGACCTGACTATTCTTTTCAAATCGGCAAATTAGCTCATTATATAGCCAACCCTTTAAAATTACACTATTCTGCGCTAAACCATTTCTGAAAATATATAGAAGATAAACAGAATTTAAAGCTTAAATATTACAATAATCCTTATAGTTATTTAGAGCTTAAATGCCACGTGGATTCAAATTGGGGTAATGATTACCATACTCGAAAATCTACTACAGGCTATATATTTTGTATAAATAATACAGCTTTTAGCTGGAACTCGAAATTACAGAAATCTGTGGCATTATCATCCTGTGAAGCTGAGTATATGGCTTTAAGAGAAGCCATTAAAGAATCTATATATATACAAACTGTTATTAACGAACTATGTCAATTGGGACCTATTAAAGGCTTAATTCAAAATACCAAAAATATATATACAGACAGCCAATCAGCTATAGGATTAGCTAAAAATCCTATAATACATTTCCAAGCTAAACATATCGATTTACAATATCATTTCGTACGGGAATGTTTTGTCAATAAAAAGGTTAATATATTA
The DNA here is from genome assembly GCA_021030945.1 of Pyrenula aspistea. Taxonomy (NCBI): domain Eukaryota; kingdom Fungi; phylum Ascomycota; class Eurotiomycetes; order Pyrenulales; family Pyrenulaceae; genus Pyrenula; species Pyrenula aspistea. Next base: position 884 of record JAGFML010000172.1, read on the forward strand.
TATATACCTTCAGAGGGTAATATAGCTGATTTTTTAATAAAGGCTGTTAATAAACGTATATTCGATAAATTGATAAGGGGGGCTAATTTACTGAAATAATAAGCTTAAAAGGGTATATTAGAATATATAAGCTTATATTCCCTAACTAGGAAAGGTGTTTCATATATACAACAATTACAAGGACTTGTAGCTATCACAAAAGCTACACGAGCACATACAGATTAAAGGAATAACCGTATACCCGTGATACAGATAACTATATATCTGAATATCCGTTATTCAGATAGTTATATAGCTGTATATTCCGTGTATATCCGTTATCCGGCTGATATAATAATTTATATCCATTATCCGGCGGTATAATATACGTCCGATGGACAAATATTTACCCGAATTAGATAGATATATAAAACTCCGTTGATAGCCACTCTTTTACAATGAAAAATCAATCTCAGAGTTCTTCATATTCCTTCAATTCTTAACGAACATAATGCGACAATTGATACAGTATAAACAACTAGCGTATTTTAACTGCAGACAATAATCAATCTGTTTATCAATTGTTCCCTGCTTTTGAATAAACACCTGACAGGAGAATACGCCAATAATATTACCCCAAATTTTCATACCATTGAGAAATAGTCGCCACTCGCATTTGATATTATATTCAATTTCATGTTCCTCGCTTATACTTGGCACGGTCGCGGGATTAGGCACTCTTATAAGCGCTGGAGTGGCTGTTGGCGGTGCCCTCAACGGCGCCTCAATGGACGGTATTTTAGGCGCTGAAGAAGCCGCTGGGGGCGCCGCTAAGGGCGCTATAAGTTGCAACCGTGGAGGTGAAACGAGTAGGTCCCTTTCTGCTAAAACTGTCAGCCCTTTCATAGAATGTTTAGAATATTGCCTTATTAACCTGGTGGTACAGTCCCGGCCTGGCTATCTTTATCTGATGTTTGACGGCGATTTGAAGCAGCTTAAGATCTTCCTGTTCTACGCCTCTGTGCGCGGAATTGTGAACCTATTCTGGTAGAGATTTCTATTATTTCTATATTAGGCAGGTTAAATTGAACACACTTAGAGGAATAACTATTACATTTCTCTGCAACAACAGCATCTCTGGCTTTAGCTGTTGTCATTTTAGCTCATTCTTTGCGCTTAACTGCAGCTCTTTTGTTGCGATTTAGATCATCAAGATTAGAACAAATATCATGGTTTACAAGCCTCTCCATAAACGTGTTGATATTCTCGCCGTTTATGTAAAGGTTAGGGCCTTGTGAACGCGTTCCGGTGAAAGGAGGCATTGTACAAGGTTGTTAAACAAGACAAATGGATGAACGGAGCAATATTAGACGAGAGCTTATTCCTGACGATAACCACAATGTATGAATATGCTAATATCGTGCAGGACCATAAAATTATATACAAAATTTGGTGAGGAACTATGCGCGTGCGCGCAGACCCTATTGCCAAGCATTCTTAACTGTTTTGCATACGACGATAGGTTTAGCAACTCAGTATGCATCTGATGTCAGCGATGCAATATTTAGCGCCACAAATTTGTGACAACGATTTCTCGGAATGGCACCTGCCGAGCTTACCCTAATTACTTGAGGATTTACGCCTGAGATTCACGTGCAACCCCTTCCGCAGTAGCTACATGATAGCAGGCCGAGATTCTGCGCCCCTGCCCCGTACGCATCTTCACGTGCTTCTAGTTGCTTTTCAGTGCCAATGACGGTGTCCGCCCTCAACCCTCTCTGCCGGTGGGTGACGTGGAATGGCTTTCGAACAACCGGGATTCTTGCGTAGACCAGTAGATAGAACGACAGTGCCTTTCCTTACTCGGGAAGAGGTTTAGGGGGTGAGAGTGGGAACGAAATCGCCGCGAGATGGGGCAAATTCATATTGACGACATCACACCAAATACAAAATTCTCAAGGAAATCTTGGTAAACGTTGTAGGCAAGACGCTCGGCAAACGTTAGCTCCGCAGCTAATTAGATGATCTTGTAAAAGTCAAAAAATTTTATGTTATTGCTCCAAATCCGACCAGCGATCGCTAAATGAACAAAAGACCCCAAATATAGATAGCGGATAGTGATTAGCCAGGAGGAAGCGTGCTTGCATCCACCAAGTCTCCGGCATCCTTTTCCATCTGCTCTTGGGGACTGTATAAAGGTGATCGGGGCAAAGCCATAAGGCCGGTCCTCGTTGATTCAAGTATACCAAACGGTGCGATAAGCTTCATGAAAGAATCGATTCGACTCGGCTTCGCAGAGCTATACGACATGTTAGTAATACGCTAATTTCGCGAGCCCGGGGGGGCTTCTTACACTTCCACAATGCAATTGTTTGTCGAAATATCTAGGACTTTGCCGCCAAATTGATGCGTTAGATGCGTGATGTGTTCGAGATGCTCATGCTTATGGCGAAGTGCTTGACTAGCTGCCAAACGACTTGGATGGTAATCCGCATTTTTTAAGCTTTCTCCGCCAAGCGCTTCTTTTGCCCTCTGAATCAGGCTTCCTTTCTCCCCTGTTGCTTCTTCCTTTTTCGGTTCTCCAGCTTCTTCTCCCTCAAGCTCTTGCAAGCGCTCCTCGCCAGGCGCCTCACCTGAACCTACCATAACATCTCTATGGTGCTCCATAAGCTCCTCGTAGACTTCAGGACCCAATATTGACACCTTGGCAAGAAGGAGTTCGCGCTGCACCAATGCAGCATTGCTGTAGTCCAGCACTGCCCATACTGGAACCAGGTCTTCCAGCTGCCGTCTCGCTTGCTCGACAACTCCGTCTAGGCCTTGTAGCACGATTGTCATTCTTGACAGGTCTTCTACCTCAGTGTTGCACACAACCAAGCTGTCAATGTTGAATCCTCGCGCGGCAAGGATGCCGGAAATTCGTGAAAGGACACCGGGTTCATTCTGTACGAGGCAATTGAGTATGTGACGTTTGGGGGGATTCGTCGGTGGCACAGGGGTTTCGTAGAGGATTGAGGAGACGGCTGCAGCAGCGCCGTATGTAGGACTATAATCGGAAGGGGGCAATGGGGGGGCTGTACGACGATGTAGTGCTTTGTAGTTCAATGCGGAGGTAGACGTCGATTGAGGCCGGCGCAGCCATTTTGCGTCTATACGGCTCGTCTGTCGTGGGGAGCCGCCAGAAAAAAGAGATTTCGAGTAGGTAATCAAGGAGAAGGTCGAGCACCGACGCGCCATATTACGGTGAACAACTTAAAATTTGGAGTTTAGATATAAGCGGCTATATCAATGACATGCTCAATCTATTCAAGTCTCATTAAGCCAATGGGTTCCAAGCTCAGGACCGTGACTCAAGTCAGGCTTTTCTTCACAAGCTTCCCGCAGTCAGCGGGAAAGTTTAGCCGATATTTAGCCGTTCGTAGGGCAAACGGGGGGAGCGGGCGGGGGGCAAAAAATTTTCCGGCTGCGATATCAAGGCCGGGTAGCGAGTGTTCGACGCTTGTTAGTTCTCGTAGCGAAAGCCTTATCTCAGTATACAAATATGGCCCCAATATTGTGTCGGTTTCAGCAGTTTCAGGCTCGATTGTGGTACTGTCTAGAAATCTGTGCTACCCAGAACCTTGCAAAGCCTGGTCTGTAATCAGAGCGCGATGTACCGTCGAGGCATCTACTCTTCTTGTATCTGGGCGCATCTCTTGTGACAGCAGAAGGGGGTGATCTCATCATTCATCGACGTATCTAGACTGGCAAGGCTAGCGATGCCGACAAAGGACTCTTAGATGATGGCGAGGTCAACCCTTCTTTCAGCGGGTAGGAGCTTTTAACGGAAGACTTTAGGATGACTTACCCGCTTTACCATCGACCCCGGATGGTAAAAGACTGCCCATAAGGCCTACTTATATTGCTAATTACCCACTTCTCTAGAAAAGATAGATACGCCATAATTTCTGGCTCGGCTAACAATCTCCTCTGGCAAGACTCTCATGCCTCAACATAGGATGATCGATTTTTACTGTGAGTCGCACCAATTTCTATCCTCCCCATTTGGCAGAAATCGGTACAGCCTCTCCCGTTGGATGCCTTACGCAAGGCAGCCTCTCAACAGCTTTAGCGTGAGTCATGACAAGACCCTAACATCGAATCAAAAATTGCGCTCACTTCTGCCAACGCAGGGGATAGCCGACGATCTTATGTATCTCGGTTCTTAGGCGATGTTAGACAAAAGAAGAGCAGAATCTCTCTAAACTATACCGTAGTCAGTGGAATGCGATAGGCGACTATACATTTTATGACGAATCCTAAACTAAAGACACTTTTGTATAAGGACAGATCAGACGCGAATGTACGTTTGGGCTAGCACGCTTTGTCAGCGAATCCCTGAAGTTCACGTTCCCATTGCAGTGGCGAGACCCATTGAGACACCGCTAATGTCCTCAATTACCCTTTCAAGCATTGCACGCCAACGCCTCCCTCCATCAGGGCGTGCGGGGCTTGCATCGAGTCACGAATTACTGGACAACTAATTTTCGTGTTGCACAAAGAGCAAGATGCTCGTGTCTGACTTCTACCTATTGGATCCACGCTCCTCAGGCTAAAAGCGGAGATCTCCCCTTTTTCTTTTTCATGATCTGCCGTCGACGTATCACGAGCGTGAGCATAGATCAGACAAAGGCGTCAATTGAAAGGCTGCCATGTCGTTGACGGCAGGACATGGTCATTGTCAAACTAGCCCACATGCGCTAAACGGTCAAAAAGTTATGAGCCGGCGTATTTGATCGAGAACCTTCTGCGAGGACATAATCGAGGGATAACAGTTCACGGATCTTGTGGTAAGGCTGATTTTGCTTTTGCATCGTATCATTGTACTGCTTACGGCTCTCTGTACTTTCCCCATTCGGTCTGTCTATGCCAACCTCTCTTGCGACATTCATCCTTCTCGTTCTTCATGCATCGCACCTTCAGTCGTAGTTATGGCCACCATCATCCTACTCCTATGTAAGGTGGCCTCCGTGTCATCCGCTTTCGCGGCCAGCAGCGGTTCGATTGTCCAAACCAAAAATTACATCAATACCATCACCGGCTACTCCCAGCTCTCGCAATGCGCACAAATTGCCCTTAGCACTATTGTCCGAGATATGTCCAGCGGTTGTGGAGACGGCGGGCACCTCACAAGCTACACATGCTTTTGTACAGACAGCAGTAACTTCTTTAGCCGAGAGATCTCTACGGATATTTCATCGTCCTGCGGGGCAACATCAGGGGTGTCTCAGGCTCAGAGCGCGATATCGGTGTTTGACGGGTATTGTGCACTTGGAGTTGAGGCTGGCTTGTCGACGAGCAACAGTGCGGTCTGCTCTCTTTTGCTGAAAGCTAAGCTGATTGTTCCATAGCGCCAGGGTCAACAGCAGTTCCCACTCCGGGTGGGTCATCCACGGTGGTTACTGTCACAGAAGCGTCTTCTACGAGTGTAGTGACTTCTGTTCCGTCAAGTGGTGGGCATCAAGACCATTCTCGAACCGTTGCTATTGCCACTGGAGTCACTGTACCTGTGGTTGTACTGGGTCTTGCTCTTGTTGGATTCTTCATGATTCGCAGACGTCGTTTGAGAGCGAGAAATCAGTCACAGTCGCAGACCAATCCGTTGGAAATGGAAGGCACCGGCAAAGTGGCCTCAGAACTTCCTGGTGAAGCGCCTTCAGAGCTACCCGGGAGACCGCTTGCGCCTCTAGAACTCCCTGGTCAAGAGCCTCGAGTACTGTCCAGTCAAGCTAGTCAAGCGCCGCTAGAACTTCCAAGAGACGAAAAAACGGCGATTCAACTCGGCAGTCTCGAAAGGGATCGCAAGAGCCAGTCAGGGCTCGACAGTAAAACCGGGACTGATGAAATAGGTACTTCCAGCAACTCGGTCTAAAAAGACGTGAGATATATCTCGAGGCCATAAGTGAGCAATCGAGGCGATGCCGGAAACGGTCGAAGCAAATAAGGGAACGAATCACCCCCCGAACGCAGTTGACTTCTTGTAAGCTTGTTCGAACGCCCCAACCAGCCTCCAGGCGGAACGCTAAATCTCCCTCTTGTAGGCAATCTCAACGCCGGAGGGCGACATGTGTCGTGCACGGAGTCCTCTAGGCCTATCATCAGTGACTTAGAGAGCAAGCTCTACTTGTCGTCATTTACGGCTGGCGGGTTCCTCGATTGTCCGATCGCTGGCGCAGACGGCTCGTGGGCGGCGCTCGGTACCGGGGAGACTGAATTGCCGCCCTGCTCCCGATGAAGACGGATTTGAACGTCATTTCCGATCCAGTTGTAAGAGACCTGGATGCTCTGCGTGTTCCACTCAGGATATTTCTGACAGTCAAGTAAGCCTCTTCTTATTCAGTAGCTACATGGGAAGGGGGGATGGGGGTTCTTAACCTTTTTGATGAGGAAGAGCAGAGCCTGGTTTGCAGCACGGACGGAGGTGACCAGCCCAATGATAAACGGGATAAGCTGGCCGGTCGTGCGGATGGTGTGGACGTCGGAGATGTGGTTCCATGCGATCGTGAGCTCGACGCTTAGGATGAACCAGATGATACATGCTCCTGTCCAGACATGCCAGCAGACGGTTAAGAGGATGTGACGCCTATGCTTAACGTTTAAGTAAGAAAATCATAATCCTGCAGAGCCTTGCGTACCTGCGGTAAAGCCTTTCGTTATGCGGTTGTAGGGATCCATCATTACCATCCCGCCGGCTTGACAATAGGGCGTAGGCTTGAACTAGGTCGGAATGCATCGGGACATCTTTCTCATCCGCACGTAAGAGGTCCACTATTTTCATAAAGAAGTAACGAAACAATGAGTCGAAGAATGAGGACGAGAAAACCAACGGCAAAGCATTGTAAATCCGGGAAACTATTCCTTTAGGTCGCCTAACGAAATCTTGGACACGTTCTAGACGGCCTCTCCTTTTGAGATTGTCAAAAAGCCTCCTCTGCACCGCGCTCCAGTACAGGTACTCGAGAATTCGCACTGCAACAGAGCTAAAGATGATGAATAATATCCCAATGCCGACAATGTATAAAATTGCTCCCAAGCGGAATAGTGTCAGAACCCCGTCGTTGAGCCGTTTGCGCGCAAAAATGAAGATCAGTGAATCGCATTTGTTGGCCTCCTTCAGAGTCCCAATTCCACTGAACCAGACCCATACGTTGAAACTGGCGACTATACATGCGATGCTGATCCGCCATTGGACACCAGCCCATGTTAAGTTGCCAGATTTGACGACGATCTTTGGACCTACGTCAGGAGCGTTTGTATCCGTTGAGGTTCCAACGGCATCGGCCGAGCTATAGCGCGAGACCCTTCGAAAGATATCAGTCCAATCACTCGAGCTGGAGTACAGCACATCTTGGAGAAGAGCGCGCAACCCGTTTGAAGACGACTTTGGCGACTGGTTGTTGTTTTGTGGATAGAAACTAGCTTTAAGCGCGGACTGTAGGCGTGAAGGAAACCTGCTCATCTGTTCTGAGAGCTGGGCGAGACGGCGAGGAGTCATACATTGCAGTCGAAATCCCAATATGCTAAGCACGGTAAAGAGGAAGCCAAAGCATATTTGGAGGAGAATGTGAGCTTCAACGGGCCTTATCCGCTCTTTCTCGTCATTAGAGGCCGCGGCTACCAGGCCAGCGATGATGATGGCGAAGATGAAGATGGAATTAGCTGCATGCAGATCCTGAGCAGAGTCTGGATTCAGGGTCATGCATATCCAACTGGAGAACCATTGGAGATAGATACCAATGCGGATACCCAGGCCGTAAAGGTCGGAATTGCCTTCAAAGGTGCCACATATGGGACGTGCTGGCGACATGAGTTCGACCAGGAAGTGGGAAAAGGACCGCTCTGTCTGTGAGGTAGCTGCTTAAGGAACTCAAGGAAGAAAACAGAATCTAGGATCAGGCAGGAAATATTGCAGATGAGTCTCGCGTCTTGAGCCATTTCGTTAGCCTTGGTGGCGTTCAGCTCTGGAACGCTATGGAAGCCACAATGGAGGCTGGCGTTCAGAAGAACGCGAACGAGACACAGCAAGAGCATCTTTAATGTACGCCGCTTCCTAGAATAAAACTGATCCTAAATCATCGCATCACTCTTTTCAATAGTACGTGTTATGGCAACCGACGGACGACGCGATTCAACGCCCAACCGGAACAAAGCATGCCCGAACCCCGTCTGCGAATGGCCTTCCTCGCCTCGAGCCGTATTGCTGCAAACACACAAACGAGTGCCAAATAATGCTTGTTTGCACTACTTCTTATCTCGTAAAGATTCCCTTAAGCTCTGGATTCTCCGAAAGGCTAGCTGTCTCAGGATTGTGGGGCTCTACTCAACAAGAAGTTTGCGAATCACAATTACTTGACGCCTCGCTCCGGTACAATGCTTGACTTGTGTGGGTTCTGTTAGCGACAATGATTTGAGGGAACACTGCAGGTACGTGGACCCTGACAATAGTGGGAAAAGAATCGTTGGTGTGTCTACAGCCCATCTCTATTTTCCCAGCGCTCTCTAAATCCCGTTAGATGCCCATCAATCTCGTCAAAGCAAGCCTGCTGGCAACACTGCGCCCCTTCCCGCTACCGCCCTCTTCCCGAACTTGCCCTCATACCACACTCTCCCGCTCCACGCTCGCGGCACCATCAAAAACACCTCATTGACCAAGAACCAAATCGGCGGCTGACCGCGGAACCCTAGGCCCGCGGCGTACCCCATGATCGCGAAGCCGAGCCACTCTACCCACTCGGAAACATAGTGCGGGTAAAGGATGTATTTAAAGTATAATTCGGCCGGGGGAATGACGTAGACCTTGTCATAGGTGATGAACGGGCGGCCTTCGGAGCGGGCTTTGCGGCGGGCAGCGCCACGGCGGAGTTCGAAGAGGTGGTTCTCAGAAACAATGTTCAAAATTAGGCCGACGAGAAAGAGGCATAGGCCGAGGAGGATGGTTGGTGTGGAGACTGAGGTTGGAAGGGTGGGGATGGTGGAGTAGCATAGCCACGCGGCGATGGAGGTCGAGTTGCAGAAATTGAAGATAAACATGCAGAGGAAGACGATGACGTGGATGGGGGACATGGAAGGAGCGGAGTATATGGGGGAGATGATGGCGCGGTTGATGTAGTGGATGATAAAGAGGAGGGAGAGGGCTTCGTTCCAGAAGGGGAGGCCAGTACCGAGGATTGAAGTGGATGATTCTGGGACGGGGTGAAGACGCGACGGGAGCGTGAGGATGATGTATATGAGATTGAGAGGTGAGACAAGCTCGGCAATGCACCATGCGTAGCGGCCGGGTAGATTATAGCGGGATGTGGTGGAAGTGCGGCCCATGGCTTGGACTTGAGGGAAGAGCCATTGTATGATGGAAACCTGAGAGGATTAGTTACAACTGTCGGATCTTCGAGTCTAAAAAGAGCAAGTGAAAACTGCAAGGTCAACGAATGAGGTGGAGGAGACTCCTCGTAAAATGAAAAGATAGGCTCACGGTAAACAGAGGTTTGAAAACCCCAAACACCAAGGAATAAGCCTGGGGAGTGGGGGGAGAGAAGTCTCGAAGAGACGGTACGCGAGAGAGAAATTGGCCCATGCCGCTACGCGTTCTAACTTATCTTAAGCCAATATGCACAACTAAATGCACGATTTCGAATACTTCGTTGTCTACCAAACGCTTTTACGGTCCAAGGATGAGGTTGAAAAAGTGTGAAGGAGCTGCTAATGATGTAACTCGGCCGATTTCCCCTGAGCTTGGCACCGCCGCCGAGAATCCTGGGCGCTGATTGGCTTGGGCTATCCCGACAGTAGTCATACCATCAACTTCTGAACAAACTTGACGTCCATCCGCTGTGTAAGATACATACTAAATACCTTTATCGATTCATTGAAAATGTCCGTCGTCGAACCGATACCGAGGATCATGATGCCAAGCTCATATGGGGCCACCGTAGATCGTTCGGGTAAGAGAACTTGTTAGCGGCTACCCATAGGTGCTCTTGAGCCGCACCCATTGCCGACGAAATAAATAAGGCATTCAAAATTTGCTGCTGTTTCACAATGAAAGCTGGGTCTCGAAGCTACGCATGCAAGAGTGTCGGTCGATTGTATTCAGACTTGAGCAGGACCCGGATCTGCTCAATGAGTTGGTCATGTGCCTGTTGTACGGTCGCCATGTGGAAAATATGATTGTTCTACTTAATAGGCTGCTCGGTCCTTCACAATAAATAGGTCCGAGGTACCAAGACACTGGCTACAATCGTACTAGATCATAAACCACAGCCAGGTACCTTAAGTACGCAAACAGGTGCGCATTCCAGCCTTCCTCAAAGTATCTTGCATCAAATCTCATCCACGCGAGGATAATCCGTGATCGCGGTTTCTTTCTTAACTTTTGTTGTGCCTCTTACCAGTCTGTCGCGTGCGACTTTGCCCGAACCACTTGTCACCTCCGGGGCCGCAGTCTGCGATGTTCGTTGCAAAGTCCCTTAGCAGCCCCGCCGATCTGTTGCCCCTCTAAACCTCGAAAGGCCCAATTGCCGTCCCTGGATGATTAGCGACATTAGCGGCCGCCGTTAGTAGCAAGATACGATGCCATCAGTGGCTCCTCAGCCGAATTGGCCATCGTGACCTCCGAAGCCATTCCCCGCATTCTCCATATCAACACGTAAAACCTTCTTTACCGCCGGTTGGAGAATTTCTCGAACCTCGCCCAACTCTCATCCCCGACGTAGAGAAAAGCGAGAGTTGGGTCTCGAAGCTCTCAACCTCCACCATGGCGTCCAACGAAAAATTTGAAGACGCTGATAAGTCCAACGAGGGACGGCTCCACTTCCCCGCCGAGGACCAGCTCGACCACACCCGCAGCATGAGCGTTGTGATCCGCAACGCCAAGACCGCCACCGAAAAGGAACACAAAATGACTCTCTTCCAAGGCATCAGACTCTATCCCAAAGCCGTCGCCTGGTCCATCCTGATCTCGACGTGCATCTGCATGGAGGTATTTACATTATCATCCAGGCTATACCTTTAGCTGACACACGGCCGCCTATAGGGCTACGACGTGTGTCTCTTATCAAATTTCTATGCCTTTCCGCCCTTCCAGCGCAAGTACGGAGAGCAACTTCCCGATGGATCTTACCAGGTCACCGCCCCGTGGCAGTCAGGTCTGAGCAATGGTGCTAACGTGGGCGAAATCATTGGCCTCTTCATTAACGGCTGGGCCTCGGAGCGCTTTGGCTACCGCTACACCGTGATGACCTGCCTCGTCCTTATCATCGCCTTCACCGCCATCTTCTTCACCGCGCAGAACGTGGAAGCCCTCCAGGTCGCCGAGATTCTATGCGGCATCCCCTGGGGCGTCTTCCAGACCCTCACCATCACGTACGCGTCCGAAGTCTGCCCCGTCGCCCTCCGCGGCTACCTCACGACCTACGTCAATTTTTGCTGGGGCCTCGGCCAGGTTATCGGGATCGGCGTCATCAAATCCATGCTCACGCGGGACGACCAGTGGTCCTATCGCATCCCCTACGCCTTGCAGTGGATGTGGCCCGTCCCGCTCCTCATCGGTATCTTCCTCGCCCCCGAATCCCCCTGGTGGCTCGTCCGCAAGGGTCGCCTCGACAAAGCCAAGCGCTCACTCCTCCGCCTCACATCGCTAAACCAAGAGACAGACTTCGACGCCGACGAGACCGTGGCCATGATGGTCCACACCACCGCGCTCGAGGAGAAGATCACCCGTGGCGCGAGCTATCTGGACTGCTTCCGGGGTACGGACCTCCGCCGCACAGAGATCATCTGCATGGTCTGGGCCATCCAGAATTTGTCCGGCAACTCATTTTCCGGGTACAGCACGTATTTTCTCGAGCAGGCGGGGCTGGAGGCGAGCAAGGCATACGACTTCGCGCTAGGCCAGTACGGGATCAACATGGCCGGCGTATTTGGGGCGTGGTTTTTGATGACAATCGGCTTTGGCCGGCGGACGCTCTATCTCGGGGGTCTGTGTGGCTTGTTCTCGATGCTGTTGATCATGGGATTTCTGGGGCTAGTACCGAAGTCTCATCGAAAGGAGAGCAGTCTGGCGACAGGTAGTATCATGATCATCTGGGCGCTCTTCTACCAGCTCTCTGTGGGGACAGTGTGCTACTCGCTCGTCGCAGAGCTCTCGACCAGGCGGCTGCAGATCAAGACCGTGGTCCTGGGGCGGAACTTATACAACATCGTGGGCATCATCTGCTCCGTGCTGACGCCGTACATGCTGAACCCCGGGGAGTGGAACTGGCAGAACTTCGCGGGCTTCTTCTGGGCCGGCATCTGCTTTCTGTGCATCGTGTACACGTATTTCCGGGTGCCGGAGCCGGCGGGGAGGTCGTTTGCGGAGCTGGATCTGCTGTTTGAGAGAGGAGTGAGTGCGAGGAAGTTCAAGAGCACGCAGGTAGATGTCTTTGACGAAGAGGTCGAAGGGAGTGCGATTAACCAGGTGTATCAGAGAGAGCAGGAGGAGCGGAAGAGGGAGGGGTTGGACGTGGAGGAGTTGGAGAAGGAAATTAAGGAGAGCTAAGTATCCGGATTGGGCTATTTAGTTAACGAATATTTTAAGAACATAATCTCAATTGAAACAAGCTGATTTCAGTTGCTTCACTTCGGTGTGTCTCTGCCACGCTTCATAGTATTCTTCAACAGAATCTAGTGAAGCCCCAAATTGTATTTGGAGGACCTAGTATTGAAGAGCATTGTAGCCTGTGAACGATGAACGGAGCCTGAGAACATCACGACCGAATTGGTTAAGTCCTTGACTATTCGAATTCGTCAGAGCAACCCCTAGATAATCTCAATAGTGTACTGATCCTTTCCATCGAACTCCTCGTAGAATTGTCGCTCCAACGAGCTGGATTTGAACGCCTGCTCAAGTTGGTCTCTAGCATCCCAGTACGTTATTTTATATAATCCAATGCGTTTGAGCTGTCCTGGTTTTCTGCCGGTAGGTTGCAGAACGAGCCCTTAGAAACGCTCAGCCAGAGTAGATTCAACGTCACTGTGTCTGAGGGCCCTTTCTTGGACTTCAGGAATGGACTGCAATGTAGCCGCGTCTGGCTCTGCCACAGCAAGTAGCAAGGTGGAATCATGAGGGTAATTAGGTAGGCTATAGTAACTATCGTCCCAATAGATGTACGAAACGTCGCGAAGGAAAAGGTTCTCCTTTGGAGCTCCGAGCTTGTTATCCGTTGTCAGTTGATTAAAGGTCACATCTATCGTCTACTAGAGTCTTCGCACAAAGACCGACTCTTGAGAAGATTCGTTGTACTTACTTGCCTGTGACCTGGGATACTTGTGAGGCGACACAAACGTCCTCTTACGGTAATGCATCCGTCTGTCTAAATCGTGGGGTCAGTTTTATGAGACAACAAAATATATGGTTGAGATAGGGAGATATTTCAGTTATGCAAATGGATAATGGAGGGGCATGATGGCTTACTATACCTCCAAAAGGGTCCATTCGAGCCTTTTTTGAGATGCTCAGGATATCAACAACAATTTTGGTTTTACATATCAGCAAAATTGTGAAATGTGAGAAGATTGCAAAACCATCTCTCCACGGTTCTGAGAGCCACGACCATGATGGAGCCAAGTACTCTTGAGTTTCGGCAGCTTCGAAGTCTTCAAAAAGGAATAGTACGCCTTCTTTTCTCCAAAGGAGCTGTAGTTCAAGATAAGGTCTCCAAAGTCCGCCAAGATAAGAGTCTGGGATTAAGCCAGCCTTATGACTAATGATGCGAGCAATACCCGACAAAGCAACAAGCCTATCTCTCTCGTATGTAAGTTCTCTCTGCTGGAATTCCTCGACGACGTAGTACCAATTTATAAACCACCGTAGAGGGTTGCTAGGATAAAGTATGTTTGGGCTGCCTTGTGTGATTATATCTGAGTCCACTTGAGCGTCCCCGGTTCTGAGAGAGCTGTATTCCTTCAAGAGGATGCTACTCATGTGACCAGACCCATTATCGCTGTTCAATATTCCTCGGTCCCATTCCATCCTTGTGGAAGACCGACACTGCCAGAAGATCTGTTTTTCTAAGAAATGCAAGACCCTCGGCGAAAGTACCATCTCTTGTAGCGTCCATCCTCTTCGCGAAAGCGGCGCCATTTCAACGTCGCAAGACCATACATCGGGATTATAGAGACTGATGCACTCGTACTGGCCAGGAGATCTTGAGATAGTGAACTCGCAGGGAATTACCGTCAAAGGGTCTCTGTCAAAGACAAGTCCACCATCGTCATGTTCAGAAGCAGTGGCAGCCAGAGTGAGTGCCGAACCCGAATAATACTCTGACATACGCGAAGCCTCTCGGACCCAGTCTTCCGTGGATTCTTGTAAGATGCATAGGCTATCAATCCACAAGAAGCCTACACCGAGCTGCCTCGTGATATTTATAGCGTCAACAAAGATCCTTGGTAATTGAATCGTAGGAATGGCTCGTTCGAACGAATCAAGGCTATCCCGCATAAGCTGCAGTCGGCTTCCAACATCCTGACCCCAGCAATGGCTGAGGGTAATGTAAGAAGTTGATCGAGGAAGGGTTTCTCCCTTAATTAAGCAGATATTGGAGTTCACTGTGTCGCCAATACTTATCAGACGCGTAGGCAATGTGTTGCGAGCGGCAAATTCTAATTTGCATGCCTCATGACATCTATAGCAGGTGGAAAGCCAATGCTTGACAAGACTAACACCGACATCCGACCAAGTCTGTGTCGTGAGACTTAGCTCCTCCCAATGCTCTTTGTCAACCTGGCCTGATAAGCTTGTCAGTTCAACAGCTTCTTCCAGGTGGTAAAGCCACACACCTTTGCCTTTGACGGACAACACGAGACACGACAGATCGCGATTCTTGTCGGACTTTTCAGCGGTAGTAAACCAAATACGAAGACCTTCATTGACCATGTTGTAAACTAACTCGGAGAATCGAAGGATTCCTTCCGACATCTTCCTTCCCCTTACCTTCTCACGGTTGTGAAGGACAAATTTGCAGAAGTGACATCCGTTAGCCGCGGATTGCATAAAATCTAGAAGATGACGTTGGAAACGAGGTATCGCTATTTTGTGTTTTGAGATTGCGGAGTGCAGGATCTGACAGCTATCACAGAGCTTATTCAAATTGCTAGCCTGCTCCATTCCAACCAACGTTGGGAATCCAAAATGCTTTAGGATGTCGTGTGAGACATGATCAGGATTTGCGCAACTGTAGCCATTAATAGTGATGGTAGAAGGTCGATCAAGCTTTCACCTGATAATAGTAGTAGTAGTAATGTTCATAGTGCTGCGACCCGCGGTACTGAATACTGAGATTATGACGACAACTGTTGACTACGTACAGGGATCCCATTCCTGCAATGATTTCGTCGGTTGCGAAATTAATGGCACTGTGGCGTTTTCCCTTGCCGGCGCGCGCGCATCGTCCCCCACTAAAATTTATATATAATAATATAGTTCTTAACCAATTCACAATAAAATTATCACTGTGATCATTATTAGAGATAGTTTCTCATTTAATATCGCTTTAGATCATTATATAATACACTTTTTGCTCTTTTATAATACCCCCTGCTGCAAGAACACGTTCAAATAGCCACTGTGTTGCCACTAATAGTGGTAGATATAATACTATTGTTGTAAGGATTGTCTATAATAATACTCATTCTAATTTTAATAATTTAAATAAACATAATATATTTCTTATTAAAAGAAGAAGAAGTAAAAAATATTAAAAAATTAACTATATAGCTTTATTAAATATATAATTAGCTAGCTATTAAATACCACTCTATTTTACCTATTCTTCTTTCAAAATTTAGTAACTGTTGCTTTAGTTGTTTAAATTCCTTTGTAAAAACATATCCACCATTACCACTATGTTGAAAATGTGCAACAGTGAAGCAATTATAGCGGCTTTGTTTAATAGCTATTTTTAATCAGTTGTTAAAGGATCTAGGATAGCTTTTTCAGCTATTATTAAAATAGTGACAAATTTAGGCCTTGAGAACAGAGAAGCTTAATTCAATTGGATTAAAATTGAGCAAATAAGGTGGCAAATATCTAATAATATAACCTTTTATCTTGATTGCTTTTGCAATCGCTGGATCAACGTGGGTATTAGTATTGTTAAGAATGATAACACTGTTGGGACCTGGATATAATTAATATTAAAGTAAAAAAGCGTTAACAATCCAATTAAGGAACTCTTTTTTATTAAACCAGCCTTCATGAACAACGTATTTAGGTAGATAACTGTTGATAGAGTATTCAGTGAAAAAACTCTAAAAACAACCTTGATTGATAGTACCAATATATCGCAGTGTTTAACCAATTGGTGCCTATTTTTGATAATGCCAGCCTGTTGTTTCGTTGAACATTGATTCGTTTAGAAACATCATATATTCGGTAGGAATCTTTAGTATCAAATTAAAATAGCTGACGCGTAGATCGCAGTCCTATGTTTGAACAAGTTATCGCGCTTTTTTGTTATTCCACTTTCTCTTTTTTAATAGCTTGCTTATTGTACCTTTATGACAGGTTCTCTCTCTTTCAATATCCAAAAACAGCAGCATTTTATCAAAGAAGGCTGTCAAGTTGTCTCTCAAAAAGGCGAATAGAGTGTCTTCATCAGCCATTATAAAAGTAGAAGGTCTTCTACAACGTTGATTGCGAGGCTTGTTACGAGAACTGTACAATCGCAGGTTGTTTTGAAGCCTATAGACGGTTTTAATAGCGCAATTAACATTATCTGCAATAGCAGTAGATTGCTAGCCTAATAGAAGCAGTCTAATGATCTTATTCTTGATAGAGTTGTCTAATTGACGGCCAACTATTATTTAAAAAACAGTCAGTTGTGCATTGTGCGAGCTTCTTCAGGAATTAGAATTACCACAATGATTAACCCTATCTTAAAAGCTTCAAAAATCGATTAATTCAGTCAGGAATAATGCAGAGTTGTTAAATTATCTAAAGTTGGGCTGGAAACATGTGTTTACATATAAAATTTGGTGGGGGACGATGCGCGCGCGCCAGCAGGAAAAACGCCATAGTGCCATTAATTTCGCAACCGACGATTATATTCGTGCATTTCGTAGGTTCATCCTTTATCTCATACACACGATGTTTCAGGCATGTCTCAAGTGATGGCGTCACCAACGGTGGATGTTCGAAAAGACACTTTCAACTTTGAAGGTTTTCTGATGGGGTGTATAGCTTCAGCTTTTTGTGATACAAACTATGTAAAAGATTCATTCGTTCCATAATAAGCAAGAACGATTCTTGCACGCGTATTTCGTTATGTCGTAAGGAGGATAGATAAACGGCCAATTGACTTACTTCTTGAATGCCCTTAATTATCTCGTATCTTGAGAAAATCTCAATTGAGGTGACTTAGGGTGTTTTAACGACGGATCGTAGAGGAAATCGCCAGAATTAAGTTCAAAAGCAATTTGTTGAATGAAATGTCTTCCGGACCCAACAACCACAGAAACCGTCATAGAGAGATCTCTCAGAATTGGCTGACAAAGAAGCGTGCATTAGATTTGTAGCATTGCTCGCTTCGGTAAAATTATTAGCAAATCCGTAAAACAATCCACGGCACTAACGAGGTTGTAAAAGGGGTCAGGGGTGAGACTTGCCTCTGCTCGCCCAAGCAGCGCGCGACTTACGGGCGGTATTCTTATCACCCTAGGCTTGGAGCGGGCGAGATCGGTGTAGATCTTTGGTATCTCGGCATTTTACAACCACGACTTTAAATATCCTAGAGCAAAATGATACAAGCAAAAGAAGGGGCAAAGCGTAGCTGTTTGTGTGCTCTAATAGCTTCTACGCTCTGCAAGTCGAATGCTAGCCTACTGCCGTTGCCTCTGTCGACTTTCATCTTTACCCGCTCGCTCCAACCAGTCTGTGGCCTAAGGGCAATCAGGTCACCGGCCGTTTGGCTGCATACTAAGGTCTTCTTGTTGTAGATCATCTGGGGTAGTGAATCCAAGAGGTAGAATTTTCCTTCCCTTTGTCTTTGCCGGCGCGTTGCATTTTAGAATTAAGATATAGCTATGCCAGGATTAGCTTGAGGGCCTGAGATTTTGTCACCCTTAATCGATACCCAGAAGGGACGCTCCGAAACCTCGCCTTGCCACTAACCAACCACGGCTGTTTCGCGGATATTGGCTGTGACATCCAAGTCCATAAATCTTGGAGGAGATGCTCTGCTATCTGTAATCGCTATAGTGTCAGCATTTGTGCGACTTTGGTGAACATTCTTTTCGTTCTGCATATCTCGATCCTAAGTCATGGAAATAATTCTTACACTTGTGCTGTTAATATTCCCCCTGGCGTCGCTCGCAAGCCCACCAAATGAAGAGAATCAGGAACCCATGACTTATTGGATTGATGACAATTCATGCTCTCCTCATGGAGACCATGTTAAGAGAGCCATCAGGGAGATGCAAGGCTGGGCAAGCAGCGCGGCTCAACAATTGCTGAATGAGAGCGATCCAGTACAACATCACTACTTTGACATCCTCTTTGCGAAACAGGATGATCCACATTACAAAGAAAGCTTTGACGAGGTTATACGCGTTCTAGGTCGTCCTGGAGCTGAGCTTAGCGGTGTATCCGGAATCGTACCGCTTCCGGACGATAGAAAGAAAACAAACATTCGATTCTACTGCGACGATGACGCATTGGATACGTCTTCGTACAGCACGACTCGTTGGAGACTTAGAGACAATCCTCAAGGACCATGGCCTTATGATTACCGACCACAGCACCTACGTTATACACGCGCCCATCGGGATTGGGACGGTGAACAACCATTCCAGGAGTACGAAGATAAAGATAACGGACTCTGGTGGGATGGCCTGAATGGTTGCTCACGCGCAAGGGTGCCCACACATTACTATCCCCCGATAATTGCCGTTGCCGCACATCCTGCGACAAGCTTCAGCGGAATAATCTCGGACGAGCCGGTGACCGAAGGTTACAATCACAGGCTAGCAGACCAGCCTGATATGAGGGGCGTCATCACGGTGTACTTATCAATTACTGCGAGTACAAGACCACGTTACACTTGACGATTTCCGCATCGGTACTTGGAAAGCGGCTGGCCATCTCCACCCCGAATTCAGAATGAATAACTGCCGAGTTCTCACCCCCTTTGCCATTCTTCACGCGCTGATCAAGCTGGAACCGTGGAATAAACATTATACTAAAAAGTCCGGATACGATGTCTCAACCTGGGGGGAGGCGGTGAAAGTCCGGTCCGACCGCAAGCTCAATACACCCTTGAACTACGTCTTTTTCGTCCTCCTCGCTGCTCTCGCCGATCGTGGCCTTCGGCTACCTCGAGAACCGAGGAAAATTACAAACAGGATCCTCGTGTATGACGAGAGTATTCTCCCGGCAGCCGCCAGGGAGCAGAGATCGCAGTAGATGATCGTTTATGCGAGGTTGCATTGGAAACAGGGGATATATCACCTGCCAGTGTTAGACTCATGTCTGAAGGGTGTTCAATCTGATTCCTTCGACAATCAACCAAGATATACTTGGACTTCCATAGCATCTCCAGAGAGACGCGGCGGTTCTTCGCAGGCTCAGGTCGAACTACCTATGGGAATAAGAGCAACCTTCACCCCATTCCTACTCTCAAAAGTCATCTTAAAACTCGTCACATACTCCTCCACCGGGTCTCGGTTCTCAATCCTCTCAAACTCCTGGGCCATCCGTACCATGAAGTACACAAACTGGGTATACACCTGCTGCGAGGCGGGACATATCCTCGGCCCGCCAAAGAACGGCACGAAATCCCAGTTGTGGCGCTTGCTGGCGCCGTCTTCTGCCCACCTCTCGGGTCTAAACTCGTGGGCATCTTCGCCCCAAATCTCCTTGTCGTGATTGAGACTCCAGATATTTAGATGCACAGTGGTCCCTGCTTCTAGGAAGATCGGGGATGCACCGTCTGGCCCGCCGCCGGTGGGTAGGACAGTATCCCTGATAGCGGTACGAACGCAATATGGCGAAGGACCCTGGACGCGGAGAGTCTCGTAGAAGACGCATTTGAAGGCATTCAAAGACTTGACAAGCTCGAATGTCAGCGGCTGGCTGCCAACTTGTTCGAGCGCGATGTGTCGGAGGTTCCTCCACACGTCAGGGTTTCGGGCTAGGTAGAATAAAGCGTTTCCGGTGAGTGAGGCGACGTTGTCGCGGGCTACGAGGAAAACATTCATTAATTCAGCGCGCAGGACTATGGGGTCGCGGATATTCTTTGCTAGTTCATGTAGGAGGATATAGCGTTGTGATGGATCTGGTTGCTCTATGAGCCTGGAGTCCTCGCCTTCGTGAGAACTTTTTCGATCAGACGTGACGGCGGTTGCCTGTAACGCACGATGGACATATTCATCAAGGAATGCGTGTAGTCTGCGACAGGCTTTTCGGTAGCAGTAATCTAACCGCCACATGGGATAGTAAAGCCATGGAGCTGATCTCCAACGTCCATACCCGCGCAAAGCCTCATCGCAGTCCTCCAAGAAGGCTGTCGTCTCTGCGGGAGGCTCCGCGGAAAGCGCGTTCAACGGTTCTCCCAGTAAGAACTCGCTCGATGCGTCCAGGAACATCTTTTGAACCAGCGGCAAAATATCGACCGTACTCTCGTTGCGTGGCACGATATCCAGAAAGTGTTTGACGTGCTTGTCGATAATGCTGACATCAGCAATCTCTCCGCGTGAGAAGATCGGCTTGACCAGGTCTCGAGATCGCTTCCACTCAACACCATTCGAGTTCAAGATCCCAGGACCGACGAGCTCCGCGTTTGCACCTGTCCTGCCTCCGTTCCCTTTGACAAAGTTATCAAAGCCCAGCGCGCCAACATGTTGCAGGTTAGCTGGCTCCATTGTTGAGATTACTCTTCGGCCGTACGAGTTCTCTTCAAAGGTTTTACCATAAGCTGCAAAGTGCTCGGCATATATCCGTTGTCCTTTTCCGTCTCGGTATGATACGGCACGCGCTCGGACTAGATCTCGGCCCATTCCAAAGAGGTCCCGATGAGGATACTTGGGTGGCTTACGACATCCGCGGTATTTCATTGCAAGATGAGAGGCGAGCCATGAGTTGAATATGCGGAAGCCGTAGTGCACAATCGCACAAAGAATAGTCCCCCATACGAGAATGTAAGTGGATGACATCTCATCCACATTCAACATTGTATGATAATAGACCTCAGGACCGTACAAATGATGAATTTTGAAGTGAAGATATGCTTATACGACCTTACCACTTAACAAGCCTTAATCTAACTAACGAAGCACTGGAAATCGATCTGATATTGGAGATAGGGACAACAACTGTAGCTAAGCAATAGCGACCATAAAGTAAGACATAAAAGTCAAAGAGCATCAAACGCGCCGTCGCAAAGAGGGTCGAAGATCATCTCATAGAACACGTTGACCGGGAGGGGCAATTGCGGCGCAGCTCACCATCTCTATCCCATGTCATAATGATTACGTCTTTCCTGCATTAGCGATACAAGCGCCATTGACGTAGCAATCCCAGCTCTTTTGAGGATTGACAAACAAATGAACAAAGCTCTGGGGAGAGCATTTGCTGAGGCGAATGCCATCCCCTACTCCGTCAGGGAGAAACACTTGAAAGTTTGCGAGGCTACGGCTCGGTACGAATATTCCCCCCACCGTGCACGGTCCTCCAGCCTGCACACAACATTTTCAAAAATTGATCATTTTTTACAAC
>JAGFML010000173.1:0-22447 GCA_021030945.1 Pyrenula aspistea
CCGACCCAGCATGCCCCGCGGGTTGAACCCACGTGGTCCGGGTGCGGGTAAACCGCGGGTTCTTCGCAGTCTACTAATAATATAAAAATATTAGAATAATGTTAAACAGTCTTTTGCTAACTAAATTATCTTCTTTTACAATATTTTAGCTGCCATTAAGAACAATGAGTTTTGTTACCTAATGAATTTATTAAATCTCTTTACTGGTACTTTTTTAATAGTAAAAGATAATACCATTTAAACTTTTATTTTTACTAAATTTAAATAATATAAAAGGTTTATAATAATAATAATAAAAGTTAACTTAAATAAGATTTATTTTAACTTTAATTTTTAAATATTGTTTAAATTTTTAACAATATTAATTATAATAGAGTATTTTTTTTCACTTAATTTCAAATTAACAACAATTTAGCTCACTTTAAAGTAACTAAAGGGGAACTATTCTAATAAAAATATTATTTAGATAATAATAAAAGTGATTTAAAAGTATAATATTAAAACTTTATTTAGTTTTTTTATAAATAATAATATTAATATTAATAATCTTTATATTAATATTATTTACCATAATCTCAAATTAATAAAACCTTTTTAATATTATTATTTATAGTATATTAATTAGACTGCGAAGAACCCGCGGTTTACCCGCACCCGGACCACGTGGGTTCAACCCGCGGGGCATGCTGGGTCGGATTTTTTTGGGCCCGCGGGGTGTTGACAAATATTATGAAACTTTAACCCAGCTCGTGAGTAACCCTGTAGATTGTTAAGACCTATATTTAGTATATAAATATACTAATTTTAGATGTTCTAATATTTTTAAATAATTAAATATCATATATTTATATATTTGATATTATATATATATAATATACATTAAAATATATATTTTTTATTGATAGATATATATCACATATATAATATATAGAGAGATATTAATTATTTTAACTAGCTTTTGGCAGCTTGGCGACCCACAGGGCTAACCTGACCCAACCTGTAGGTAAACCGCGGGTGGATAAACCAGTAAAAGAAGCCCGTTGGGTTGCGCGGGCTCGGGTCGGAAGGCTAGAAACCCAGCCCAGCCCGCCCCATTTCGCAGTCTAATATTAATTATATTATTAATTTTACTATAAAGTAATTCCTTTTTAATAAAAATATTAAATTATTTAAATTTTAAATTAATAATTTTAACAAACTTAAAATAGAATAATGTTATAAATGGAAACTGTTAGCTTTCTAGTATAGACATAGTGCTGTTAACAAGATCTACAACATCGTTCAATTCATTTAAAGGAACATATAGAGGAGAAAGATCTTCCTATTATTTCAAAACGATGAGGACAGTAGAGGTAAAAATTCTATTTGTGGATCACAAAGTAGGGCTAATTCTATTCTATAGCTAGACTGCGAAATGGGGCGGGCTGGGCTGGGTTTCTAGCCTTCCAACCCGAGCCCGCGCAACCCAACGGGCTTCTTTTACTGGTTTACCTACCCATAGTTCACCTGCGGGTTGGGTCAGATTAGCCCTGTGGGTCGCCAAGCTGCCAAAAGCTAGTTAAAATAATTAATATCTTTCTATATATTATATATGTGATATATATTTATCAATAAAAAATATATATTTTAATGTATATTATATATATATAATATCAAATATATAAATATATGATATTTAATTATTTAAAAATATTAGAACATCTAAAATTAGTATATTTATATACTAAATATAGGTCTTAACAACCCACAGAGTTACTCACAGGCTGGGTTAGAGTTTTATAATATTTGTTAACACCCCGCGGGCCCGAAAAATCCCGACCCAGCATGCCCCGCGGGTTGAACCCACGTGGTCCGGGTGCGGGTAATCCGCGGGTTCTTCGCAGTCTATCTATAGCTTTTACTGTTGTCCGAGATAATACAATTTAATGGAATTTTATTTACCTGTTAATTCGCCACGTGCTGCTCTTAAAGCCTCAAATTGACCATTTTATATCACTCTATGCCACAGATCTCTGTAATAATGTTCTCTGTGATAAAGACTGGCAGATTCTTAACAATATTGCTCAAATCTTAAAGCCTTTTCGTGATATCATTTTATAGCTTAAAGAATGAGATGAATAAAAGTACTATAATATTATTTAGAAAACTTTATTTGCATTTAAAGCTTTTTTAAAACATTTAAAAAAAATAAAAAGCAAATATAAATTAAATAAGCATCTGTTAATGTTAATTAATCTAGCCTAAATTAAAATAAATAACTATTATAATATTATTAATAAATTATTTATTTATACTATAGTATTAATCTTTTATTTTAACTACTGTTTAAAATATTTTAAAAATAGCTAAAATAATACCCTCAAAAAGCAGTATCTAGAGCCAATAAAAAAGGTTATTTATACCATTTGGCAGAACTATAAACTAACAGCACCAACAGAGTCCTCTATCCCCTGTGCGCAGCACGGGGGGGAGTTTAGGACACTAGCCGTTTCTGGAACTAGTTTCATATAGTAACTTCCACCCAAAATTTAACCTCATGCACGCCATAATAATTATATATAATTTATACCACTAAATAGAGCTTATTTTAGCTTTATAACAATATATATATCTTTATATTTATTATTATTTATAGGTCTGTTATAATAGGTAGAAGTTTTTTTCAGAAACTAGACTAACCCTGAGATATCTTAGCTTATATATATCGGAAGACCTTCGGGTAAACAATATTTATTAAATAAAATTATAATCTAAATTTGCATCTAAAAATATATATATTATTCTTTATATCAATAAAGTTATTAATTATTTCATTATCTCCTACCAAAATTTTGATGCTCCTCGCTTTTAAAGACGCACATTTTATCTCGTTTAAAACGACGCACCTACACAAATTATTATAATAACGCACTTTATAATATATATTCAACCACGCACCTCAGGAGCTAACTAGAAACGGCTAGTGTCCCAAAACCCCCCCCCGTGCTGTGCACAGGGGATAGTAAAATAGAACCATTAGAGCTTGCAAGAGATACCAACATATATAAATGGTGAGCCAACAAAGAAAAAGAATATCTTTAATTAATGCAGATAGTATATAATGTCCTCTTTATATTTATTATCCCCTATGTTTAGCACCGGGGGGGCTTTTGATACCCTAGCCTTTCCTAGTTAGTTCCCAAGGTGCGTGGTTAACCATATCCCCTGTGCACAGAGCTGGGGGGGGGTTTTACTGCACTAACCGTATTGGGTGTACGGTAGACCAGATTTCTATGTAAGCGCTGCCAAGCCCACCTCAAATTTTTATATGATAAAATATATAATAATTAATAACTTTATTAATAGTAAAGATAATCTAACCGTTTTTAAATATATTTATAGAGCCTAATTTAATTAATAATATATTTTTAAACCGAGGTTCTACCGATATATATAAGCCGGGATATTCTAGGGTAAATAAAATTCTTAAAAAAACTTTAACCCATTATGTTAGACCTATAAATAAAAATATATATAAAGATATCTACATCGTTATAAAACTAAAAATAAGCTTTATTTTATAGTATAAATTATATATAATTATTATGGCGTGCATAAGGTTAAATCTTGGATAGAAGTTACTATGTGAAACTAGTTCCCGAAACGGCTAGGGTATCAAACCCCCCCCCCCCCCCGGGGCTGGCCACAAGGGATAAATGTAGAACTAAAAAGGATCTTTAGCAGCACTAAACATATTATCTCTCTAACTTATAATTGTTTTGACAATAATACTATTAAAATCTTAAACTGTGATTATAATTAAATTAAGAGAGAGATTCTATAAAAAATAAGTAACAGCAAAAAGGAAGAAGAATACTCTATATAAACTACAACATCAAGAATATTTAAAATAAACCTGTTTCACAACTTTAAAAGTTCTTTGTTCAGTTTATTCCATTCGTTCAGTTCATTCTGTCCAGTTCGTTCACCTATTTTACTCGTTCAGTTCGGTTCAAAGAGATCTGGTGAACGGTTCGTTCGGTTCAAGCCTGTTTGAACTGAACTGAACGGCTATTTGGATTCCCTGTATGAGCCAAAACACGGCATTGTCATTGAACCTCAAGAAATGCAATCCTTCTATGAGAATCACCGTATTCGAGGAGTCTATCCGTGGAATCATATCTTTGATGACGAGACCTCTAACATAGAAAGACTCTACCGGACTTTCGGCATAGAGCATGACCTTGTACAGTCCCGTCAGTGGGATAAACGACCAGACATACCGGCGCTGACACTCGTCGGCTTTCGAAAGTTGTTCGAACTTTTACTCACTGCGCATCCACAAGAGGAGTTTTCGCGCCTGCAATCTGCTCTAAAATCGGCAGGAGGAACGAGGCAGCTGAGGGATCAGGTTGACACATGGGTGAGTTCACGGACCTGTCAGGAGTTACTTGGAGACAGTCGACTCGAGACTCTCTTAAAGCGAGCGTTCTCTATTCACTGCCGAATTGAATTTCCCCCATCATCCTCTGAGGATAACGCTCGTCTCAGCAGTGGCCTTCGCCATAGACTGGAAAATACTGTACGCGAGCTAGACAAGTTAAAATCTTCGCCTTTCTCATCGAAACTCTATGCGCCGGGGCTATGGGCGGTTTATAAGCCAGGGTGGTGGAGCCCCTATACACTGGAGCAGTGGGTCAATTATCAGCCAGAGCGGTATTCGCAGTTAACGCATTACACGGCCGGCCCCTCCGCAGTCACATATCTCAAGGGTCCGTTCCACAGTGACACTGTCCGAGCCCCAGGCACCACCTCCCAATACATATCCTGCCCAAGTAATTCCCAAATCAAATTCCAGAACGCCGCGCCGCCACGCACCGACAGCCAATCTCTCACAAAGCAGAAGCAGACCAAACAAACGAATACAAAAGACCGGGTATTATCTCTGCGAAGAGTCCCAAGGCAAGTCTTCTCACGTCCACAGTCAGAATGACACCTGCCCCCTCAAAGGAACACTCCTGATATCCAGGGTTCAGTCTATTGGAACCGCCCACTCCCCTATAACTCAGGAAAGCACTGGCACCAGCAGAAGAGTCGAGGCGTCATACCACTGAAACTCGGCGATTTTCCACACTGCTGGTGTCCTTGCGGAGCAGCCCCCGACCACTACACCACCATTTACGCTGTTAACGGGCGATTTTTGGAGAGAGGCGCTTCGCTTACATGTAACATCGCTCCTACCATAAGAAGACTACAGACTGCAGAACCTTCGCGGCTATCCTGAAATGAGGTCCGCAAATACTTCCCAATGAACTATCGACGTATCAAATCCACTCTGACGTACCTCTAACGCAACGATTTCTAGGTCATCCTATGCGCCCGCTACGAGAGATTTGGCAGAGCGTTGCGTGTGTGAGGAAAACAAGGTGAGGTGGGGGAGGGTTTTGTTTTAGGGCCAGCAGGTATGTACATTGCATGGGAGATACTAGGACAAAAATCAGCGCGGATTGAAGCATCCGCTTCAACGAACGTATTAAGAAATTTATTTTTGCCGTAGAATGTTGAATATAGGCACAGACACCTACGCCCGTTTTGATGGTTTTGTATATCTATCTACCTTAAGATTCACACTGGCGTTGCCGGGTCGAGCTTCGAGCAATGCAATGTCGGGCTAAAGGTCTACTCGGGCCTAACGTGTCTATCTGGCTCCACCGGAAAGATGACTACGTCCAAAAGTGATTTTCCGTCTCTGCTTCACTTGGGATGACCCAGAATGCAATCCGCTACACCGACAAGCAACGTACACATAACCCCCCTCATCCACCGCACGATTCATAGAACCAACCGTCCGGGTTCGACCTGGATGGCCGTCTTCATCCTCTCCAAGAACGTCCGCGCCCTCCTCTCCTCGCCCTTGGGGACCTCCAGACTGAATAGATTGGTTGCTGTACCCGGTGCCGAGCCGGCTGATATCGTTCCGTGCTCACCGATTGTTGGCGGTGGTGGTTGCTGACGTGATCGTGGGGCAGGGGTGGGTTTGCCGCTGAGGATGTCGATAATGTCTGCTTCTTTGAGCTTTCTGCTCCGACTAGGTGGTGGCTTTGTGCTAGTAGAGGGCGCAAGGGGTATTATGTCGGGAATGTATGAGCCATGTGAGGTCCTCGGATTCAGGGACTCGAGGCCGAGAACCGCGTTGAAGAGGTCGTTCTGGGAACTTCGTTGGGATTTGGTGCGGGGTAAGTCGTCGTTGGCAAGGTCGGTGGCGCGGGCAAGGAGGGTGGAGAGTGGAACGGAAATTCCGAGGGTGTCGGTAATGCGTTTTTGGACTGTTAGGAGCGGAGTAAGAGAAATGGGGAGGGTCAGAGTTACTGTCGTCGGCTCTGGAGGTGGTGGGAGAGTAGCAGGAGTGCTGGGAGGAGGCTTGGTGGAGGTTTCTAGAGGAGGAGCGACTTTGATGTTGCTGAGGTCAAGGTGGGCGAGTTTGGAAATTCGGGCGCTTTGGTTAGAGGAGTAGGACGATTCGATGGATCCGAGGTAGGCTAGAACATCGCCTTTGAGCAGGCGGCCGTTGGGTCCGGAAGCTGGGATTTTGGGTATGTCGGATTCAGGAATGTGGTTTTCGTGAATGAGGGCGATCACGGAAGGGTAGAGAGGATATTTTGTATTTTGCCCTGGTCCTGATGGGCGAGGAGTAGAAGGCTTTGATATTTTAGATTCAGATGGTTTCGGAGTGGGCGATTCTGATGAAGCAGCTTCTCCGGTAGGCTTGGCTTCTTTGGTCGCCGGCTTTGAGTCTTCTGGTGGGATTTCAAGTGAGCTGATGTCGTCGCCTTCGTCCGCCAGGACAGCTATCCTCGTCCCTACTTTGACAGACTTCGAGCCTTCTGGTTGAATTATCTTTGCCATGATCCCATCGTCTTGCGCTTCAACATCCATTGTCGCCTTGTCTGTTTCTATCTCCAATATGACGTCTCCCGTAGAGAAAGAATCGCCCTCCTTGACCTTCCAATTGGAAATGTTCCCTTCCGTCATAGTTGGCGACATTACCGGCATGGCAAAGTTGTGAGCTTCAAGACATTTTGCAGATGTTGTAATACCTTGCCTCCTAGCCTGAGGGCGGAGCTGCTGGCGGAGCAGTCTTATGGCAAGTCTCGATGCCATGGAGGAGGGACACTGAGCCAGGTATGGTGGGTTCGTGTCGTTTTGTCCCGGGTGCAAGTCGCTTTCAAGTCGATTTCATCCCGTCTAAACCATCATCCTGACTGTGTTGGTCAGCCTTGCCCAAGTCCCTGGAATGAAGGAAAGAATATGGGCAAATACGGAACTTTTACTGCTTCCCGAAGCGCAAGTGTTGAGCTTCGGACCATAAATGTTGGTTTTGCGGCAGCGGTGGCTGAATCCGGTATAGTGTCTTGGCATTAAAGGTTTCGGGGGCCGCTTGGCCTCTCGCTGCTATAAAGCTTCTCTCCCTCCCCTTCCACCATGTCCTCGTCTCCGACCTCGAAATTCATCCCGTCGACACGGCATCTGTTCTCCTGTGGAGCACTTCATCCCTTTCAGCCCCAGTCTTACGTACGTGTCAATCTGCCTGCGTGCAATTTCTGATCTCTGATCCTTGCAGGTTTCGTAATAGCTTCATGCACTTTTCCCCACTAATTCCCTTCCTTGACACTGCCAATACAAACTTATCAATCTTTTTACAGCATCATTGAGCGGCACTGATAATCTTCTACTTATCTAGCCTCAAGAAATACCGTTTATTTAAGGGATGGTGAACCACAAAATTGCCTTATCGGCAGAGCCCATCCCAAAAACGCCTCACAACTACCCCAGCGCTACCACCATCTAAGACGTCATATGAGTTGCTGTCTAGCCGATCTCCGCGTACGCTTAAAGATTACGGACTCAACCAGCTCCAAAATCGAGTAGATCCGGCGTCAAATCGAATATATTATTACATGGATTTAGCCTCACTCTACATAGCTATATACAAAAAACGCTAGTAATATCAAGTACGCCTTATATGTGTTACGACCCGTGGTCGTGACCGCCTTCGGTCTCGGCACACTTGCCTTACGGGCAGGGCACGTGACTGCTAGTGGGTGCTCGTGGACTAGCAGCCATGAGCGGGCAAATGGTTTGGGTATATAGATCTTGAGGAATTCCCTTCTGGAATTCCTCTCTCCGTGTTTATTAGTCTTGTCTAAGCTTACACTTAGATACGCTCTCATTGAAGTTATTCTTTTTGATTCAGTACAGCTCCAACACAGTCTCTCACACTCCTTTGGGGCGTAACAATATGGTGCCTACAGCATCCTAAATTAGGTCAACCTTTTCATTTCAGCTTGGCAACATGACCCCGCCCAACGGAAAATCCCAAGAACAAACTCCACACCAGACACTCAATTATAAATGAAGAGGCGCAGAGCATGGTCCCGTCCTTATTCTCTACCTGCATTCGAGACGGACAATGCTGGAAGATATTTAGCCGAGCGCCTACAATCACAAAGAATATAACCCAATCCTCTCAAGAGCGGATTAAGAATCCGAAACACAGTCCATCAGGACATCCAGCGCCAATATGCTAGCAACCAGCTTGTGTGGGTTTTAAGATTCTGTCAGCGCCAGCGCAGGCGTGGGATGGCGTGATAATAGATACCGAAGGACCTCCGGGGGAGGTCCGGGTGACTACCGCAGTAGCGATAATATAGCAGAAATGATCTTAATACAGTAGGTTTCCAAATACTGGCTTAATAGGTTCTGCTAAACGAACGTTTATAGAATTGAAAGGGTTTAAGGAACGGCTGTCTCTAAATAGCTAAAGGCAATATGGTTTTAACAGGCTGTGATAATTACCCCCCTCTTTCAAAAAACTTATCCTTAAATTTTTATATAAAAAGAGTACTCTTCTACTCTTTATATCTTTAACAAGCTAAAGTAGTATTACTTTACTAAAAATATCCTAAAAGTTCCTTAAAGGCCATTTAGTGTAGAGGAAATTTATATATAGTGATTAAGATATCTTCTAGTTTTTAGCTTAAAGAAATAATATTATAGTAATTTAACAGTTTATAACTATTATTTTAGCATTAGAGTATTAACATCTTTATATATCTTGCTTTGCTTCACGCATCTAGTTTAATAGACAGCTAACCTTAATCTGACTCTAGCTCTATTCTATCTATATTAATTAAGGCGCATTATAGCTACTAGGAAGGCACTTTAGTGCACTTTCTATTAGCATTGCTAGACCACGTTTAGAGCTCTCCTAAAGGTATGTTTACAACAAATAATACCCTTAAACTCTTTCTTTTAGGTTATATATTTATATATCCCTTGTAGCAACACGTAAACAATAAGCACATAAATACCCTTTTAGTATACTTTTAACCTACTATATTTGTTAGAACTATTTTAAATGTCCTTTACCTTTTATTTAATTTTATTGTTTATAATGTTTAATATAACAGGTTTGAATTTAAAGCAAGTGTGGTATGGTTCTAATAGAGCTATATTAAAGACTGGGTAGATATACTATTTATTTAGTAGCTATAAGCGGTAAATATTTTTATTAATTGCTTGCAGAATAATAAACGGACTAGTAAATTTGTCTGCAAGTTTAGTATTTGGTTATTTAACTTTTAGGTTTTTGTAGATAAACATTATTTACTAATCTAATATAAAACTCTATAAAATTCTTTTCTTGTTGTAAAATTTAGCTATTAATTCCTATACCCTTTGTAGCTAATCTTTTGCTTAATTCTATATAATTTTTATTGCTACTATTGTTTCTTTTTTAAGCATATTTTATAAAATTTTTAAAGGAAGTTCTCACTTTAAATTAATTTTTTAATATAGTTTATAGTTTTTATATATCTAAAATAGCATTACTTTAGTTACTAAATATATATTATTATTGTATATTTATTCTGCAGCTAGTAATTAATTTATTTAATTATTTTAATAGTAATTAATATAGTAGTATAGATAAGCTTTTAATATCTAATTCTATCTCTCTATTATTCTATTAATTTAAGAATAGTAAACAGTAAAAAAACTTTATTATATATATAGATAGTGACATAAAGTATTTTAATAAATTAAAATAAATAATAATCTTTTATTAATTATTATAAATTCTAGTATACCAAATTTTAAAAAGACTTCTTTTACAAATAGCTAAACTATAACTATAGTGTTAATATCCTTTCTGTAAAGAATATATCAAACCATTTTACTATACTAACATATAACAACTAGTACTATATCTTTTACAAACTTATTCTAAAGTTCCTCCAAAAATATAGAAAGATTAGTGATAAAATCCATTGTAATGTGCTACTATATTTTAATTAGAACTAATAAAAGTTGCAAGAAACTATAAAGCTTATATTTTAATACTTTCATTTTCTGGTAAATATTATAGAATTTAATATAGTTATTGACATCCTTTAATAACTTTAGCTATATGAACTGCTAACAAATAGTATTTTTAGTCTGCTTAATGCCTTAATGCCCTCTAGTTTATAGATTGTTATAATATTTATATAAAATCTCTGCCCTTGCTGTAGAATCTTTAGGAATAAAGATTCTACTATTGCACAACACTAGATTTTAATAATCTACTTGTTATCTACTTTAATACTCTTTAATATTTAAAGCTGCCTTCTAGTTCTATTTTATATATTACACATTCTTAAACTATAAATATAATAAATAACTAATAAGAACATTGGGAATATTTCTATAAAGCAATACTTCTTTAAGAGCTTGCCTAACCTCGCTATAAAAATATATAGGCTCTTTTACATTACCTGTAAAGAGATTTAGATCTATAGATCTATCTTTTGCGGGTCTTCTACGCCTTCTTTATTTAGTTGCTGTAAATAACTGTAAGGATGTCTTATACACTTTGGCTGTTTAGTTTTATATTATAACTTTTACATATAGAGCTTTAAAAGTAATTTTATTTTCCTTAGGTTCTGTTTAAACTAAATAATTAACCCAATGTTTAACCTCTTATAACATATTTTGGAGAACCAGTGGACCTCTTTTGAAAGAAGTTTCTATATTTTTATAGTCACTTTGTTATAAAAGAAGATTAATAGGATTCAATATTCTTTTATAATAAATAATTTTAAAATTATAGACTATAAATAATTTAGTTTATTTAATTTACCTTTTTAATATTATTTATATATTAAAAAAGTACTATAAATTCTTATAATTTATAATAATTTAAATTATTTTTTTAGTTTAATTAAAATAGTAATACTACTTTTTAAAAACTTTAATAATAATAAATAATTCTTTATTATAAATATTATAATTCTTTTTTATAGAAGTTATTTTCTATAAAAAGAATATAATAGATTACTATATATATTATTTTCTAAAATTTAAACTAAAAATACCCTAAATCTCTCCTAAAGGCCTCTTAAATACAATATAAAGCTGGAAAACATTATTAACAATAGTAAACCTAAATATATCAGTTTCAATTCAGCAAGGTAAATAATTCTAAAAATATATAAAAATTTTATTACCACAAAATGCATCTTTTAGCACATTAAATATATTTTAGGTTTTATTAAACTATAGAAACAGTCCTAATTTTTTACTTCTTTCTATACCTTTTAATATATTAATAAAGGGGCGTGTAATTTTTAAATATTTAAATATAAACTATTAATAAAAATTAGTAAATTCTAGAAAGACTTGAATATTATGATAGAATTTAGGGACTAGCTAGTTCATAATGTATTTAATTTTCACTAAATCTATCTCTACATTTTTAGTAGTAATATAATAGCTAAAAAAGAATATTAATTATGTATAGAATTTGTATTTAATTAAATTAATAAAGAGGTTAGCTTTTTTAAATCATTTTAATACAATATTAATATTTTTAATATACTATTCTTATATTTTATTAAAAATTAGAATATTATTAATATATATTATATAAATAATATTAATAAGCCTTTTAAAGGTTTTATAAATATAGAATTAGAATATAGTAAAAATATTTATTAAATTAAAAAATATAATTATATATTTATAATACTTATATTAAATATAAAATATAATTTTTTATTTATTTTTAAACCTAATTTAAATATAATAGTATATTTTTTAAAAATTAAAAATTATAAATTATTTTATTTTAATTAATTGATTAATAATTTTATAAATTAGAAAAAGAAAATATTAATTTTTAATAATAATTTTATTTAAATTCTAATAATCTATATATAGTTATAAACTATTATTTTTTTTTTAATAAATAAAATAGAAATGCTAGCTATAAATAAAAAAAAATAGATTCCTTTTTTAACTTTATTTTCTTTAATATATTTATATAAGGTTTAAAATTCTAATTTAAATAAAAAATAGAGAGATCTAAAAGGAGATTCTTTTTCTGCTTTTAGATTAATTTTATATTGAACTTGGAATTTATTTAGGAGGGCTTTAAAGCCTTTTTTTAAAACTATGTTTACATATTTGGCGTACTTTAGAGGAAGTTTACCCTCAATATCTATAACTTTTAGAGTTCTTTAAACCTTTTTTAAAAATTGTTTAAGGCTTTACTAGTATTCAATAACTCGTTGAGCCAGTCTTTAATTCTTCTTTTTATATTTTACTGTTAGAAAAGCAAAAAATGAAATATTAATATTAATAATGTTAGTTCTTTTTATTAAAAGTTTTTTTACAAATGCTATAAAAATAGATAAAAATTTATTTTTAAAATACCATTCTTTCTAATAAAAGTGGCAATTAAGATCCTTTTAAGTTAGCTAAAAATAGCCTAAAATTACATTATATATTTCTATATTTACAGCTAGGTATTGATATTTATTATTTTTTAATTGCTAAATATAATCTATAGTGAGAGTAGATAGAGTATATTTATTATAGATTAGTATATAATATTTGTTTATAATATAAACTTAAAAGTCGCTTTAATCTATCTTAAGATCCGCTTCTACCATCAAGCGCTGGTTAATGAAATTTTTCTTAGCCCCTATATTAATAAGGGTATATATGGACCACTAGGTTTGTTCTAATTGAAGAACCACATTGCAAATTATACGTATAGACTGCTTTATTTTAGTTAGATTCTAACCTAAAGCCACTGAGACGAGAACTAGGTTTTGCGGTTTTCTAATTTTTCAGCTTTTTAACCCTTGTTCTATGAGTACTACCTTTATATATAGCCTAACTGGCTATATGTATAGCAGGTTTTAGAGAACCTACCACTAGAAAAAGGTTTTAAAAGGGAAAGTTATATAAGAGAAGATTCTTTTAATATTTTTTATAAATTTATTATTTCCTTTTTATAAAAGAACCTTTTTAAACCTTTCTTAAAGATCCTTTAAAGTATTTTTAAAGTTAAAATTAATAACTTTTTTAATAGCTATTTATGCTTTTGGGTAATAATAGAGACCTTTTTTAAACTAATTTTGATATTCTGGAAGTTTTTAAATATCTTTATGCAAAGTTTAAATTATAGCCTATTAAAATTTCTCTATATATATAACTCTTTAATAAATAAACTATAAAAAAATTTAGCTTGTAGGTTCTTATAATATATTAAATAATTATAGATTATTTAGTTAGATTTTTAAACAGTTTTATATAACTAGTTGATAATTTTTGTAATTCTGTTGGTAGAATTTTTAAAATTGTCTTTATATTAAATTTTAAATTGCAATTATATTTTTACAAATTGTAAAACTTTTTTTATATTTTAGAAAATCTTTAGTTTAAATTTAAAAAACTTTTAGATAATAGAAATCTATTTTTGTTTTAATATTTAATACCAATTTAACTAATTTTTTATTGATAAGAGCCACTCCTATAACTCTTTTATAGACTTAGTGAGATATATAGGAGGATTAAGAATCTATAGGTGTCCTTATATCTCTCTCTTAACTAAAGAGGTTAATAAAGGGCTTTGTTTATATTCCTATTGTTGCTCTTTGTTAAGCTTCTCTAGCAGCACCTTTTGCTTGTGATACTAGAAGATATTAACGGTTTAAGGGCCGCCCTCTCTTTCTAGAATAAATGCAGTCTCTATCTCTACAAGCTGTCACTATAGGATTACAATTCCAATCAGTTCTTGTTGTACTATCTTCTTGCTAGTCTGTGTTTTTAAGCTTTCTAAATATCTATTAGAGGTCTCTAAAAGGTTAAATAGAAGCTGGTAAAGGAGAATTTACATTATACAAAATCTTAAGGCAGTTTAAAGGATATTATTTATATTAGTAATAATAAACTAAATCTTTTTTTCTTTATTTTTATTACCTTTTATATTTAAAGTCTTTTAATTAAAAGATGGATTATCCTTTGTTAATAAATTAGGCATTTTTATAGTACCCTATTATTGGACAATCCCTTTGCCAAAATAGGTAAATAAAATGTTTAAATTGTTAACACTAGTATAGGTATAGGATAGTATAATAATAGATACTAAAAGACCTTTAGAAAAGGTTTGAATAACTATTATAGTAGTAATAATATAGCAGGAATGATTTTGATATAGTAGGTTTTTAAGTACTAGCCTAATAGGTTCTGCTAGACTGCGAAGAACCCGCGGTTTACCCGCACCCGGACCACGTGGGTTCAACCCGCGGGGCATGCTGGGTCGGGATTTTTCGGGCCCGCGGGGTGTTGACAAATATTATAAAACCCTAACCCAGCCCGTGGGTAACCCTATGGGTTGCCAAGACTTATTTTTAGTATATAAATATACTAAAAATAAATATTTTAATATTTTATAATTAATAAATCTTATAAATTTATATATATTATATTATATATGTATAAAATACATTAAAATATAAATTTTTTATTAATAAATATATATAATATATATAATATATAGAGAGACATTAATTATTTTAATTAGCCCTTGGCACCTTGGCGACCCACAGGGCTAACCTGCCCCAACCCGTGGGTAAACCGCGGGTGGGTCAACCAATGAAAAAAACCCGTTGGGTTGCGCGGGCTTGGGTCGGAAGGCTAAAAACCCGGCCCAGCCCGCCCCATTTCGCAGTCTAGGTTCTGCTAAACGAACGCTTATAGAGTTAAAAGGATTCAAGGAACAGCTGTCCCTAAATAGCCAGAGGCGATATAGTTTTGGCAGGCTGTGACAGATTCAATACCCGCCTCTAATGGAAAGCAGATCTATAGAGGTATTACACTCTAAAGGAGTGTGAGAGACTGTGTTAAAGCTATACTAAATTAAAGAGAATAATTTTAATAAAAGTGTATCTAAATATAAGCTTAGATAAGACTAATAAACACGCCTAAAAAGATTAACTAGAAGGACAGATCTTTAAAATCTATATACTTTAATAAATGTATTACTAGCTCTACTAGTTTGCTAGCATTATAAATAGTCTACATGACTGCTAGCCCGCTAGTATTATAACCAGTCCATGTAACTGTCATCTATAGCAGATTTACCGATTGTTGGGGCAATCATGACCCCAGCTATAACAGTGTGTAAAATTATGGCTAGGAACTTAGTTAAAAATAAAGGACTCTTTAACTATAGAGTATAAAGGATATATGTTCAGTTTCGAATTTATATATTCAGATCCGTATATAGGATCCGAATATATAATATTTATATTACAGTTATAACACTGCGCAGGCTCCCAAGGTTGGATACCTATCACGTGATACTGCGACATGTTAAGCCACTAGCTGGCAGACTTTTTATTAGATTGTGAAGAACTCGCAGGTTACCCGCACCCAGCCTATCTGAATTTAACCTGCAAGGTATGTTAGATTGAACTTTTTCAGGTTTACAGAGTGTTAATAAATATTACAAAACTTTAACCCAGTTTATAGAAAACTGTTTAGATTAGGTTAAAATGGGTTTCTTTAAATTATTTAGTCTAATTTTATAAAAATATACTTAAAGCACGAATTAGAGCATATTTTATATATAGAAGGTTCTAAGAGCTTTAAGTAGTTTTATTCTTTGTATATAGTATGGAAAGGTTTTTAGAACACTAGCCGTTTCTAGAACTAGTTTTATATAGTAACTTTCACCTAAAATTTAACCTTATGCACGCCATAATAATTATATATAATTTATATCACTAAATAGAGTTTATTTTTAGTTTTATAATAATATATATATTTTTATATTTATTATTATTTATAGGTCTGTTATAATAGGTAGAAGTTTTTTTTAGAAATTAAACTAACCCTAAAATATTTTAGCTTATATATATTAA
Organism: Pyrenula aspistea; assembly: GCA_021030945.1. Lineage (NCBI taxonomy): Eukaryota > Fungi > Ascomycota > Eurotiomycetes > Pyrenulales > Pyrenulaceae > Pyrenula > Pyrenula aspistea. Next base: position 16,233 of record JAGFML010000173.1, read on the forward strand.
AAGACCTTTAGGTAAATAATATTTATTAAATAAAATTATAATCTAAATTTATATTTAAAAATATATATATTATTCTTTATATTAATAAAGTTATTAATTATTTTATTATCTTCTACTAAAATTTTAATATTCTTTGTTTTTAAAGACACATATTTTATCTTATTTAAAACAATACATCTACACAAATTATTATAATAACGCACTTTATAATATATATTTAACCACGCACCTCAAAAGCTAACTAGAAATAGCTAGTGTTCTAAAAACCACCCCTTGTGCTGTGCATAGGGGATAGTAACATAAAGTAACAAATGGTTATTGCAGAATTAATATTATTAATATACCCCTATATAATTTTCTAATGTTTATATTACTATATATAGTTAGTCTTTTAGACTTAACAATCTGTATAGTTAACCTGCTCCAACCTATAGGTAAACCGCAGGTGGGTAAACTAATCAAAAAAGCCCGTTGGGTTGCGCAGGCTCGGGTTAGAAGGCCAAAAACCTAGCCCAGTGTCAGCGCCAGCGCAAGCGTGGGATGGCGTGATAATAGATACTGAAGGACCTTTGGGGAAGGTCTGAGTAACTACCGCAGTAGCGATAATATAGCAGGAGTGATCTTAATACAGTAGGTTTCCAAATACTAGCCTAATAGGTTCTACTAAACGAACGTTTATAGAGTTAAAAGGGTTCAAAGGACAGCAGTTCCTAAATAGCCAGGGGCAATATGGTCTTAGCAGGCTGTGATAATTGCCCCCCTTTTTGAGAGACTTGTTCTCAAGTCCCTATATAAAGAAAGTACTTTTCTATTCTCTATATCCTCAGCAAGCTAAAGTAGTATCACTTTACTAAAAACATTCTAAAAGTTCCTTAAAGGCTATTTAGTGCAGAGGAAATTTGTATATAGCAATTAAAATATTTTCTGGCTTTTAGCTTAAAAAAATAATATTATAGCAATCTAATGGTTTATAACTATCACTCTAGCATTAGAGTATTAATATTTTCATATATCTTGCTTTGCTTTGTGTATTCAGTTTAACAGATAGCTAACCTTAATCTGACTCTAGCTCTATTCTATCTATATTAATTAAAGCGCATTATAGCTACCAGAAAGGCATTTCAGTGCACTTTCTATCAGTATTGCTAGACCACATCTAAAGCTCTTCTAAAGGTATATTTACAATAGATAATACTTTTAAGCTTTTTTCTTTAAATTATATATTTATATATCTCTTATAACAACATGTAAATAATAAATATATAAATACTTTTTTAGTTTTTTGCTTTTCTTTTAATTCTTTTTTTATTTACCTTTTTGCAAAATCATTATATATATATTTACTTTACTCTACTATTATATTATAGTATTTTAGGTTAATTATAATTTAGTATTAAATATTAATTTAAGATAACATAATTTTTAAAAAAGCTTTTACCCTATAAAAATATTTTCTAAAGGTTAATTAGAGCTAACATAGTAGCAGCTCCACTTCTTTTAAAACTAGCAAAGCCTATAAGGGCTTTAAAGCTGTAGCTCCTGCTGATAATGGTAATAATCAGTCTCTTTATAAGCCGCCCATTAAAAGGATTATTAAAGGTCATTATGTAAACTCTAATTTCAAGTTGAAGAATAGTGATATTTCAATAGGAGATGATTTTCATAGTCTGCCTTGTTAACCTTATATTTGCGCAGCTGGTAGAGCAAAATTGACAAATAGGATAAAGTACTATAAATGCTGTTCTAATTATACTAATTGCAAATATTATGTGGTCAAAAAGGATAAATATAAACTAGTACTACTATAGTATTATTTAAAAAAGGTTAAATTTATAAAAACAATTAAAGAGAGTGAAGTAGATTATGTACTTCAATTTGCAAATAAGTTAGACAGAATGATAAAAAGGAAACAAAGTAAGCCGTTTGAACAGGTAATTTATATAGTTCCTTTTCGTTCAACTAAGCACCGCCGTTTCTGCAAAATCTTTAAAAATCCTTTAAATAAGGGTTCACTAAACAGAAAGGCTGGTAATATATTGGTCTATGAAGCTTCTTTTGATTTTAGTTTAGGTAGTAGAAAACCTGCTAATAATATTGCAGCTGGCAATATTAAGATAGTATTCTTATGTCAGCGCCAGCGCAGGCGTGGGATGGCGTGATAATAGATACCGAAGGACCTCCGGGGAAGGTCCGGGTGACTACCGCAGTAGCGATAATATAGCAGGAATGATCTTAATACAGTAGGTTTCCAAATATTGGCCTAATAGGTTCTGCTAAACGAATACTTATAGAGTAGAAAGGGTTCAAGGGATGGCAGTCCCTAAATAGCCATCAGCAATATAGTCTTGGCAGACTATAATAATTACCCCTCTCTCTTAAAGGACTTGTTTTTAAGTCTCTATATAAAAAGAGTACTCTTTTACCCTCCATATTTTTAGCAAGCTAAAGTAGTATCACTCTATTAAGGATATTCTAAAGGTTCCCTAAAGGCCGCTTGGCGCAGGGGAAATTTGTATATAGTAATTAAGATATCTTCTAGCTTCCAGCCTAAAGGAATAATATTATAGCAATCTAATGGCTTATAACTGTCACTCTGGCACTAGAGTATCAGCATCTTCGCATATCTTGCTTCGCTTTGCGTATCCAGCTTGACAGACGGCCAACCTTAATTTGACTCTAGCTCTATTCTGTCCATATTGATCAAGGCGCATTATAGCTATTAGGAAGGCACTTCAGTGCACCTTCTATTAGCATTGCTAGACCACATCTGGAGCTCTCCTGGAGGTGTGTTTATAACAAATAACACCCTCAAACTTTTTCTTTTAGATCACATGTAGACTGCGAAATGGGTCGGGCTGGGCTGGGTTTTTGGCCTTCTGACCCGAGCCTGCGCAACCCAACGGGCTTTTTGGATTGGTTAACCTACCCGCGGTTCACCCGCAGGTTGGGTTGGGCTGGCCCTTTAGGTTGCCAAGCACCGCCAAGTCTAGTAAACTAACTATATATAGTAATATAAACATTAAAAAGATGTAGCAACAACATCAATTATCTAACAACCATTTGTCACTTTATATTACTATTAGGCTGCTTGGAGCTCCTAAGGCTTCCTGCGCGTAGAACACGCTCTAATTCGCGCAAAAAGGCTTTCTTGAGCAAGTTAGGTCAAATAATTTAGAGAAACCTGACCTCGCCCAACCCGAACGGTCCTTTACAGGCTGGGTTAGGGTTTTTTAATACTTGTTAACACCCCGCGGGCCTGAAAAATCCCAACCTAGCATGCCCCGCGGGTTGAACCCACGTGGTCCGGGTGCGGGTAATCCGCGGGTTCTTCGCAGTCTAATCACATGTTTACATGTCCTTTGTAGCAACATGTAAATAATAGGCATATAAATACCTTTCCAGCTTCTCACTTTTCTTTTAATTTTTCTTTTATTCACCTTCTTGCAAAATCGTTCTGTATATATTTGCTTTACTTTGCTATTATGCTGCAGCATTCTAAGCTAACTATAACTTAGTATTAAATATCAATTTGAGATAATATAACTTTTAAAAAAGCTTTTATCCTATAAGGACATTTCTTAAAGGTTAACTAAAGCTAATATAGTAACAGTTTCACCTTTTTTAAGACCAGTAAAGCTTATAAGGGCTCTAAAACTGTAGCTCTTGCTGATAATGGTGATAGTCGGTCTCTTTATAAGCTATCTATTAAAAGGATTATTAAACGTTATTATGTAAACTTTAACTTCAAGTTAGAGAATAGTGATGTTTCAATGGGAGATGATTTTTATAATCTGCCTTATTAACCTTATATTTGCGTAGCTGGTAGAGCAAAATTGACAAATAGGGTAAAGCACTGCAAACGCTGTTTTAATTATACTAACTGCAAGTGTTATATGGTTAAAAAGGGTAAATATAAACTAGTGCTACTATAGTGTTATTTGAGAAAGGTTAAACTTATAGAAGCCATTAAAGAGAGTGAAGTGGGTTATGCGCTCTAGCTCATAAATAAGTTAAACAAAATAATGAAAAGGAAATGAGATAAGCTGTTTGAATAAATGATTTATATAGTTCCTTTTCGTCCAACTAAACGCCGCCATTTCTGCAAGGTTTTTAAAAGTTCTCTAAATAAGGATTTACTAAACAGAAGGGCTGGTAATATATCAGCCTATAAAACCCCTTCTAATCTTAATTTAAATAGTAGAGAATCTGCTAATAATATTATAACTGGCAATACTGAAATAGCATTCTCATGTTAAAAAAGTATTAAAATTAAAATAGTATAAAATATTCTTTAACTTTATAGTGGATATTCTACTTGGATTATATAGAATCGTTTAGTTAAGGACTCTTTAGTATATATAAATAGTACTATAAAGAATTTGCGCTTTTTGGCTGCTTAAAGTTTATCTTTTTGCCTTAAAGCCTTTACCCATTTGTCTAAAGTTAAAGAGAGCATTATTTCTCTAGTGGTATCAAATCCTTCTATTAAGTTCTATTTAATAGAGAGTATCTTAGCCCGCAATAACGAGAACTTTAATAATGCTGATAAACAGGAAGTGGAAGAATCCAGAACTCTAAAGGGTGATACCCCAAAGGTAGAAGTACACAGCAGACTTCCAGTTTCTATTACACAGCCTCCTATAGCCATTAATACTCCTTTTTATGAAGTTCTTTCCTCAATATCTGTTAAAGATCTTCCTCCTATTTTCCTTTTCTTTTATAATATATATAATGAATATATACTCCATAATAACTATTAGATTGATATTGTTATTAAATATATAAAAAGAAAGAGATGTGTGTATTATAATTTTAAGTATTACAATCCCAGTCTTTAAGGTTTGTAATAACATTTATAACACTTTAATTACTATTAGATTATTTGCGTTCCTTATATGCTAATGTTCTTTAGAATTTGCTTACTTAACAAACAGCTAGTGCTGCATTTAGCCACTTTTTTTTTATTATTACATTTAGCTTACCTAAGTCTCTAAAGAAAACAAATTGTTTATCTAATAGAAGTTTATTTATATACAAAGTTAGCAAACCTTTCCTAAAAGTTGTCTAGAGATTACCTAGACCGCACCCTGCACTATAGGATACTACTTTAGAAATAAAGCAATATCTGATTAACTAACTATTTATAGGGCCTCTCTGAAGCTCATTTGAAACTCTCCTAGCACCTGAATAAATAGGCCTCAAGAATCTCAGCTGCATTCTTCAGATTGCTTTTCAGTTCCCACATTTCTTAGCCTGGCCATCCCTTCCAGTGTACTCTAAACCTGCCATACTTGTTAGGACCATTCTAGATGTTCTTTACCTTCTATTCAATCTTACTATCTATAATGTCTAATATAACAGGCTTGAATCTAAAGTGAGTGTGATATAGTTCCAATAGAATTACATTAAAGACTGGATAAATACGCCATTTATTTGGTAGCTGTAAGCGGTAGATATTTTTACTAATTATTTGCAGGACAGTAAATAGATTAGTGAATTTATCTGCAAGTTTGGTACTTAGTTGTTTAACTATTAAGTTCTTATAGGCAAATATTACTTACTAATTTAATACAAAGCTCTATAAAGTCCTTTTCTTATTATAGAATTTAGCTATTAATTTTTATGTCTTTTATAGCCAATCTTTTGTTTAATTCTATATAATTTTTATTACTGCTGCTATTTCTTTTTTAAGCATACTTTATAAAATCTCTAAAGAAAGTTCTTGTTTTAGATTAACTCTTTAATATAGTTTATAGTCTTTATATATCTAAAATAGTGTTACTTTAGTTACTAAATATATATTGCTATTGTACACTTATTCTACAGCTGGCAATTAATCTATTTAATTATCTTAATAGTAATTAATATAGCAGTATAGGTAGGCTTCTAACGTCTAATTCTGCCTTTTGGTTACTCTATCAGTCTAAGGATGGTAAACAGTTAAAAAATCCTGTTATATATACAGATAGTGACATAAAGTATTCCAATAAGTTAAAGTAAATAACAATTTTCTATTAGTTGTTATAGATTCTGGCATGCCAAACTTTGAGAAAACTTCCTTTACAAGTAGCCAAACCATAACTACAGCATTAATATTCTTTCTGTAAAGGATATATTGAGCCATCTTGCTGTACCGACATTAGACTGCGAAGAACCCGCGGATTACCCGCACCCGGACCACGTGGGTTCAACCCGCGGGGCATGCTGGGTCGGGA
>JAGFML010000174.1:0-22373 GCA_021030945.1 Pyrenula aspistea
ATCCCAACCCAGCATGCCCCGCGGGTTGAACCCACGTGGTCCGGGTGCGGGTAATCCGCGGGTTCTTCGCAGTCTAGTCTCTGCTGAAACATTGTTTTCAAACATTTCCTCCATTAGGAATGTAACCTACTCCTAAGCACGCCTCCTGAAATAAATAATAGTAAATAGGGCCTGACAGTTACTAGATATCTTTGCCTCTTTAAACAATAAATATAAACGCACTTACATAACCTATTATTAAAACTTGTGTCATTCACTATAATACTTATCAGATACTTAAGGTCCTCCCTTACTGTTGTTATTATCACTTTAACAGGTGGTGGATCTTTCACACAATTCAGTACTAGACATCTTTAAAGGTGTTTATTATATTACACTCCAAAGGAGTGTAAAAGATTGTGTTAGAGCTGGACTGAATCTATTAAAAGTACTTCAATGAGAGCATATTTAAGTGTAGGCTTAAATGAAACTAATAAACACAAAGAGAGGAATTCTAAAGAGGGGAATTCCTCAAAATCTATATAGTTCTTCATTTCTCTACTCTTTAGTGCTCTTTAAGGAGCACCCGGGAACATGCTCCTTCCTGCTCCCTAAGAAGCACCTGGGAGCATGCTCCTCCCTGCTCCCTAAGGAGCATCCGGGAGCACGTCACGTGACTTCCCACACGGGAAGGTGTGCCGGCGCCCTGGGCGGTCAGGACCGCGGGTCGTAACAAACGCATGGAAGAAATGTTGCAAGTATTACAACGAGACGGACAACAGCTATAAGATCTACACAATAGCCACAGTTCTTAACCCTTGTTTACGCCAGGACTGGTATAAGGAACAATGGAAGGAAGAATCGAGTCTGAAGGGTTATATTCCTCGAATAATTACAGCTCTCAAACAGCGTCTGAATATAAAAGCTGATCTGGCAAGCTCTATAGTTATTAACGAGGATGAGCAGGCACTAAAGAAACGGCAGAAGCAGAATGTGATGGAATACTTCTATAGAGATATAGGAACCCAGGTTAACGAATTACAACAGTATTTTAATAAGGGGGCTATTCAGGACCCTCCAGACGACTTTAACCCAGTTGTTTGGTGGAGGGCACGTCAGACCGAATACCCTACTCTATCTCAACAGGCTATAAACCTCCTCGCTTGCCCTGCCACCTCTGCAGAATGCGAACGTACCTTTAACGACACCAAACGTTTGATCACCCCTCTACGCGGTAGGCTTAATACTGAGAGTATAGAGGCCTGCGAAGGGCTCAAACAGTGGTACAGGATACACACAGACGACTAGATACCACCACCCCTTCAACACCATACTTTCGCATACACCTTCCCAAAAGGGTATAGATACCAGCTTCAATCCACGGGCCCCGCGGGCTGATCTATGGGTCGACGGGCTGGATCACGTACCCTCTAGGATCCATGGATCAGCCCCGGTTCGGAACCCTGGTATAAGGTTCTTTAGTGTTAATAGAGAGTCCTTAAATGAATAGTTAAATTAAATAAAAAATAAATAATATTCTAATAACTAATTAACCATTTATTAATGTTTATATTATTAAAGATATCTGCTTAAGCCGAGAAGCAGTCTATGTATAATTTCTTCTTTGGACAGTCCCACGTGCTACCTAATCTCATTAACCCGGAAGATGACCATCCTCTACTTATCGGAAAACGCATTCTTTGTTCACTTTTTTACAAGCGCGGAAAGGTGACTACGAGAAGATGATGGGTAGATTCAGAATTTCACATGTGGATAAGCGAATCAAATATAGAGCCACTTCCTCTTAAGAGCAAACGAGTTCGTGTATCGAATTATCTCTGATCTTCTCGGTATCATGAAGTACAAACACTTGCGTTGAAAGCTTCCGTGGGAAGAGAAAAACAACGATTACCCGAATGAAATTCGTTCCACCTCTCACAACAGAAGCAGGTGATCATAGACGTGCTGGAATTTGGGCTGGCGGTATGTCACCCAAAGTGTTTGCCGTCTTGATGTCCCAGTTGTTGTTACCCTTGCTCTCGAAATAGATCACGGCCGAAAAGACTAGTTCGCTATCACCTCGAGCATCTAAGGTCATTTGCTCGATCAACGTGCTTCGAGCAACCTTAATCTGGCCCAGATTTCTCCTTGCATTCAGGGGACCGATCTGAACAGAGACGGAAATGGGCTGATCGGGGTTATCCCACTTAAGCATCTTCTTGTTCAACAGGATGGCCACATAGTCAGTCGGTTGCATGATCCAAACCACGTTGTATTCCTTGTTATAACCAGCCTGTATGATGCTAGGGGTCCTTGCGTCAGCTTGAACAGTAGTTCTAAGGTAAAGCCAGTAAAAGAATCGCTTTTCCTGCCGTGTTTCTCCGGATATTTGTGGAGGGCGCGACAGGAGATTCCACACAACATATTTTGGGAAGGGATTTCGCGGACCGTGTTGAGTCACCCATTTGATCGCATTGGTATTGATATCCACAGTGTCCGTTCCTCCGGGTAAGCCCAAAGACCAAGCGTGCGGATTCTTGAATACTGCTGATGTCTCAGTGCTATCTTCTGCCTCCTCCCAACTGTTATGATCCCCTTTTGCGTGTACGAAGCAATCATGAGTATATTGGCCAATCGCAAGGGCTTTCGTCTTCAGCTCCTCTACTTCGTCATCTGCGCCTACAACCGTCTTAGCTCGGTCTTTGACAGTGTCATCGAGTTCACCGACTTGCGAACAGAACGGGAGATTGGCAAGATTATCAAACTGGACGCGATTCGGATCTCCATCTTTATGTCCAGGGTGGCCAGCGGACATGTTCACTGCTGCAAAGCGATCGGAAAGCTTTGTTGCAAGTCGATAGACACCATCTCCACCCGCAGAAAATCCTAGTAGGAAGATACGGTTCGAATCAACAAGAGGCATATCCTTTGGTTGGAGTAGAGTCTTGATCAACGTCTCGAGAAGGACATAGGATTCTGGTCGGAAATGAAGGTCCCATGTGTCAGTGACACCACGAGGGGCAACGTAGATGGCCCCGTCAATCGTGCCGTCTGCGTTCCCAGGATCTTTAAAATTAAAACGATATAGGTTGGTAGCCATCATGTGCCAAAGCCTATTGTTTTCTTCAGTGCGCCTATCGTCCGCTTCGGTGCGCTTATTCTTTTCTTCGGTGGATGTGCCACCTCCTCCGTGGAGCGCTATGTACAACGCATAGCCCGCATTAGGTCGACTGCCGAACGCTTCCATGGTGAACTTTAAGATTTTGCCATTATAGGGACCTAGCTCATAGTAGGTCATCGTTTCGGATTGGTCTTTTGTCACTTGAACTGTCTGATCCACTTTGGGCTTCAAGACACTCCATTGCGTCTTGGGAATCGGTGCCATGTCTGGGAGGAGAATCAAAAGCGTTAATATAGGTTTCAAATGATGTGGCACTTGGTAATCAAAGCTGTGTTGGTGGTCTTGGGTACAGCTTCAAGTACTTCTTGAGCTGCAGCTGAAGGTACAGAGAAGGAACAGAGAAGGAATATATACATATTTGGCAAGGAAAGCGACAATGTTTCCACTTCCCCGTGACAATACCTGAGCAGAGTGTTCGAAAGAGAATGAGGCGTTGTGATATCGTGCCATCTGCATGATCATCCAATGAGCTAAGACGTAACAAGTCATTGCAAAACGCCACATTTACGACCACATCCAGCCAACCGCATGCGGACATATTCAGCTAGCCACAAGAACCCTTCTAGGTCCCAACTTTGCAATCTAGATTACCGAACGTGGACACATTCAGCCAGCCACCAGGCCCTTGGAGAATCCAGTTCGGCGATCTAGATCTGACCTATACAACCTTTCCGCCAGACTCTGCAGATGTGACATGCGAGATCGATAAGAGAAAGGTAGAGGAACGAACCGTAGCATGCAGCGATATCAATCGATTGAATATGAGGGGTGATTGCTCTTGAGGCGTACGGACTGGAAGCTGAAAGGTCCCCGATGAGCTTTGCTGTACAAGACGTCAGGCTGATCAGGACGGATCTTTCAGCATCCGACGCATCATTGCTTTTTCATAGTAATTCCACCTTCCCGGTGGCTTGTGATGAGCTCCGTCTCTTGAGTATCTACGCAAGGATCGACTATCTGATAATGCACTCTCGGAACAGGATTCCAATAAAGTTCTGATAAAGTATTAATCAACAGTCACCCAACTTCCCCCTTTCCGGCTGCGATGCCAGTACTCTGCGGCGCGAGCCCGAGTGCTTCCACACTTGCTACTCGATCTCATAATCATATCCGTGAATGTCTCTGCAGTCCGGTTCATTACGTATATTTACCACCTCATACATCACCGTATTGTCAACCCGCTTCCAAGAATCCAAAGCATGCGGTCAAAGTAAGATCTGAGGTATCTTCCGGGTTTGCCCATTTTTATTCACGGAAATGTGAATATTGGACCAGTAACAACCGCAATCGCGTAGGAATAGTGTGAGCGGAAATCTTGACGAAGCTTCGGATATGGCATTTACCGAGTCTGGGGTTACTAGAATACGACTTACTTAAATAAAAGAAAGTATTTAAAGTAATTCAATTTCATAGAGGAAACTTTGGTGGGAAAGGGTAGAACAAAAGGGCAACAGAAATTTGGACTTATGTTTGACGGTGCGGTTGGGAGACAGATCTGAGGGAGAGCATGAAAGGAAGTCGCCGGTTATGGTGACTGTAGAGGTAGGGCTGTTTCACCGATGGGGAGGGGCAGAAAGCATTTACCAAGAGATTGATCTAAGCGAAGGGCGAGGAATATTCGTGTCTAGTAAAGAAGTTGGGGAAGAGTAGAGAGAATGTTGCACGTATTCAAAAGCTGAAATCTATTATGATGAGTCTATGGAACCAAAGTGTGGATTTCCCAGGCCTTATCTACGTACGGTATCTTAGCCAAGACATTGAAAATGCGCCCCAATATCACCTTTTAGGGCCTAGAGTGCCACCGCCCTGTGGGGGCAAGAAGAGCCACATCGAAGCTTGCTTTCGTTGCTCAAAAATTTGCTAACGGAAAGAGCGACGAGACGGTCGCCGTATTTTGGTTCATTTCTGAGAGGTGGTATGGGCTTCTCCATCGGCTCATCAAGAATCTCTTGGTCAGTCTCGTGACCAGTCCTCGTCCAAATATGCATATGCTAGTCGCTGTTGGAGCTTGCTATCTCGACACTATCCTAACGTGAGTAACTTGGCTCATGGGTACTGTCATGGCTCATCGGCACCGTCAGCGTTGACCGCTATCCACACGAGGATGACAAGCTTCGCGCGTTAGACATCGAAAAGCGTCGAGGTGGCAATGTGCCGAACACATTAGAAGTGCTCCAGCAATTACTCCAGAGGCAGGAAGCACTCGCACCACTCGTTCTCCTTTCGGTTCTGCCAGCTTCGTCATCGATCGCTTCACGGCAAATAGCATCTTCTTTAGGTCCTAAGATTGAGCTTGATCATTGTATATACAGAGAGTCGTCGACAGAAGCTCCGTCAAGCTATATCATCCGGAGTCTGGCCACCGACAGCCGTACTATCGTCAATTATAACGAACTCACAGAAATGACGGCCGAAGAGTTTGTCACGGTCGCGAACAGCCTTTCCGGAAAAGCGCAGGTCTATCATTTCGAGGTGCAAGATGACAATAGTCCAGCATTTTATCTCAGACTCTAACGAGAGCAAAGGGGAGAATCCCAGACATTACGGCCCAATGCATCAAACACCTCAGACAGGAACAACCCAGCGCTCGTATCAGCGTAGAGATCGAAAAGCCAAATCGGCCCGGTCTCGAAGATCTCGCAAGATTGGCCGATATCGTCTTCTACTCGAAAAGCTGGGCACAGGTATTTCTCAGCCAATAGAATTCTGGCTTCAAGCGGAACGCGCATCCTCTGACGATATCAGGCCAGAGGCTATGACAGTGCAAAGGCCTTTCTCGAGGCTCAGTGGGCTCGAAACAGTACTGCGTAGTCTTCTGCTTTGACCATTGAATAGGACTATAGCTGATGGAACCGCGAGCAGATCCCACATGTTCTGCACCTGGGGTGCAAAAGGAGCTTCAGCCATCGCATCATCATCATCAAGCCCGACCGTGCTACAATCCGACGTATTTGCAACAGATGGGGCTGAAGCAAAGGTGATAGAGTAAGGAAAGAACAATCTGCATAAGTCTTCTGCTAATACATGTCCTAAAGCACGATTGGAGCAGGCGACACCTTCATTGCCGGTGTCCTCTACGGCCTATTTTTCAACCAGAATCCATGGGACCTCAAGCGTATTCTAGCCTTTGCGAATGAGCTTGCGGGACGGAAAGTACGTCAAGCAGGGTTCGCAGGGCTCGTGCAGCACATGCAGCCCTGGCTTTGAGTCCCGTGGCTTGCAGCCTTATTGAAATGTCACACTCCGTTGCGTAAATCTCAGCACGATGAAACAAGCCAGATGTAGGTTCGGCGGCCGGACATGATTGTGGTTAAATGTCTCGCTCGAGGCGGTGTTTCTACCAATCAAAAACCGTTGCACATGGATCCCATCCTTTACACTATTTATGCTGTTGGGTTTAAATCAAGCTACTTTCCCGTACGAGCTGTCATGCGCAGCCTGCCCGCAGAAGATTTCTTTGCATTGTCAACATGGCCATGAAGGGCAATTTTGAGCTCGATCCTGCTGTCTTCGAAGGTAGGAGAGTAGTAGTAATAGTGCCTTATGAAATCTACCTAACAAGATTTAGCGTTGCCTGTGCCTGGGACAGAAGTAGTATCTATACACGCATATGGATCATCATTATGGGCTCGCCCCGCTAGGATTGTTGCTCGTCTGCCTGATCAGAGTGTAGTCAACTATTTCTTGAAGGTAAGCGTCGTCGCCGCTAGCATTTCGGGACTACTATATTGACTTTCAATCAAGGTCACCACAGGTGAGAATGACAAAGTGATGAGCGAAGGACAGTACGAATCCGACAAAGCTATCTACGACGTCTTGCCGTCGTTCACCGCGCGGCCGTACGCCTGGGGCAAGTACAAAGCTGCGGAGGCGCAGGAGCTCCCGCCGCAATACTTCCTGCTGTCGCAGTTCCGCGGTATCGGGCAGCAGCCACCGGAACCAAAGCGACTGACCGCACGGCTCGCCCAGCTCCATCGAACGTCGGTCTCGCCTACCGGGAAATTTGGCTTCCACACGACCACATGCCATGCAAAGCTGCACCAGCTGACCGACATCTGGGAAAGCTCCTGGGAGACCTGCTTTTCCAAGCAGCTGGCGCACATGTTCGAATGCGACAAACAACGCATGCCGCCATGGCCCGAGTTTGCCGCGGTCGGGGAGCTCATTCTCGATGTCTGTGTGCCATCGCTTCTGCGTCCCCTGCAGGCAGATGGGCGTAGCATCAAGCCATGCCTTGTCCACGGCAATATCTGGGATGAGAATACCGCGATGGATGTCGAGACTGGCGAGCCTTTCGTATTCGATGGCTCTGCCATGTACGCTCACAACGAGTACGAGCTCGGCAATTGGCGTACCCCGAGACACCGATTGAGCAGCAAGGCATACATCAGGAACTACAAGAAGAATTTTCCAGCGAGTGAGCCAGGTGAGTTTCATGTCGCTTCCAAGACAAACAGGGTAGAAGAGCGTCTCGTGCGACTACTAGCCGATGTAGTGTGGGGGATATCAAGATATTACCCACGAATTTGAGCGTTCTCCCATTGTTGCATTATTATGTGTGCGGCGGCTGACGTTTTTGCTCCCTGTCTAATGGGGAGTTGCGCGGGAGATAGTCAAAGATTGGGATTCGCGTAATTTGTTGTATTCCATCCGCTACAATGTCTGTGCGGCTGTTGTCATTCCGGGAAGCAATTATCGAGAAGAGTGGGTTCTTCTCTTCTCTTGCATTGCTGGTGCAGTACTCTGACGCAGAACTTCGAACAGGGTTTTTGAAGATATGAAGGAGCTAGGCCGCCGTCTCTGTCCGCAGAAGTTGCAAGCCGCGTTGAATGCGAGTTCGAATTCTACTACCCAGAAACCTAGTAATGGAGATGATGCGGCAAAAAGCGATCAAGAAGAGGAAGAGGAAGAAGAGGAAGAGTAGAGATGAGATTCGCTTCCAAGAAGGCCGACCAACGATTTTAGTTCTTCGCGTCATCTACTTGCTCGGTAGCAAGCAATGCAACGATGGCTGCACCAACGCCCGAGCCATCTTTAGTAAGGCCAATGCGAATGCGTTGCTCCCGTTCGAGTCCTATGCCTTCAATTACTCTCATTGCCTGACGCATCTGCTGCTCAAAGCCAGGGTAGAGCTCAATGACGCTGCCATCGACACCGACATCGACGACTTTAATTTCTTTAACACTCCTGATATCTAGTGCGCTTTCCGCGGAGTGAGAGTCGTCAGTATCACAGGTATTGCTATAAGTGAGTGAGGGATCGACATCTTGCAACTTGCCGCTCTTTAAAATGATAGAGCCAACGGCCATGCCTGCCAACTTTGCTGCCCGCGTTCCGATTGCTCCTGCGACCCTCTTGATTGATTGTGCGTCTGTGAACGAGATCGCTGATCTGGGAATGCAAAAGATCTCGTGAATTTTATGGCATAGTGTTACGAGGTCAGGAGAATCGTCTCCCTGGGCGATAGACAAGATGGACGCATCAATACTCCATCTGGTAGAAAGTACTGACTGGCTGACCGCATCCCGATTGCCGTTGAAGAGTCCAATATTCACATCATGGCACATCTCTAGCACCGTAATTCTGAGCAACTCACCGAGAAACATACCCGACACAAGCTTCTCAAATCGTTGATTTCCCTTGTTGAGACTTGCTTCATCAACCTCTATATCATACTTCGTGACCGGAAGAATCAAAAGTTTGTTGTCAAATGATCCCCACTCGGTGCTGATGAACATTTCACCAGTGGATGAGTCATGCTCTCCTACATCCTTCAGAATCTCTGGTATTTGCTCCGGGTAGACGCCGTTTGTGCCAGTGCCAAAAATCGCTCCAATTGATGTCCTCGTGTCTCCGAGTGGTAGTGTGTAGGCCCGAGCCATAATGGTGCCAGCAGCGTCATTCACAAGGGCAGAAACCCGTACGGGAAGGTGTAGACAATCAAGCTGACTCTGGAAGAGCTGGCACACATCGTTTCCAACGACTTCCTCTATGTCAAAGCCTTTTGTCCAGCGTAGAAGTACTCCAGATTTGATGGATCGCTGGTCGATTGGAAAGGAGAAACAGAAGCCGAGGTTCACGACGTTTTCTTTCGAAGAAAGATATTCCGGGTGATGAATTTCGAGGAAGACCTTCACCTGGGTAGCAATGAAAGAGAAAAGCTTCTCAGCTTTCTTAGCAAGCATCAAATCTTTGGGTATAGCGAATTTTGTGGTATGGGCGGTATATGTCGAATCGCCGTGAAGAAGGACGGAGGATACTCGGAAATTCGTACCACCTAGGTCAACGCTGAGAGCTGTTCCCTAGCGGGAAGCAAATGAACATAGCGACCTTTCAGCATCCGCTGCATCTTACCTTTTCCGTGCCATGCGCAACTCGAGTGATGTACGTCGGCAACTGGCACATGCTGTCTGTTTTTTGTTGTAAACCGAAGGCTGTCGGCTGGTCAGCGTCGAACCTGTTTCAAAGCATGCGTTTCATACCTAGTTCTCGCAAAAATTCCTTCGAGCAACGCTGAATGCAGTCATCGCTGACTTCAAAGAATTGCGCAATTTTTTCAGTTGCCTCGAGAAGGACCTTATTGGGTTCAGCAGAGGCTGACATCGCTGCTACTTGAAGCGCCCGTTGAAGCTAGGGGAAATAAATTCACCCAGGCGTGTTTAGCGACATGCTTAGAGTGGTCATTATTGTTGCAGGGCGTTGTAGGGTAAGAATATCGGGTAGAATGGAGCGTTATGTTCGGTCATCAGAGTTCGGGATTGCAGAGAAAGCAGATATGCATTTAGTAAGACCGTTGCTGGGACAGTACCACAAGGCAGATCGGTCAGTTCTTGCGGGCAACTTGGAGCGCAGGCTGAAGGTCTTATATCGTCTACGCTGATGTATGAAGCTAGAGAGAGTGGTTGTGTGAGTGATGATTAGGAGAGACTACTCGGTCGGCGTAGTTAGCTACCAAGCTAAGAAGCTTGAGTCGAGTTGGCGAAGATTAAGGACGCGTACTTCTCAGAACGAGCAAGTGGGAAAGTGATAGAGGGGTTGCTCTGGACTGCGGCTCTAGTCTATATCAAGTAGAAGGAGGGAGGTCAGATCAGCATATCGCCAAACGCCCTGCAGCGGTACCGATTCACAGCTAGCCAATCGCCGCTCGGCGGATGTCGCCTCCACATCCACGCGGCCGGCGGACTTCCCTCTCGGAGCCAAGGCAAAAAGCAAGTTACCACTTCATTGGCTTCAGTCAGCCCATACAGCCAACAAGGGGGTGACAATACGCTCCCCTTGTCGAATCCTGCAGCCTTGTTGATGTTTTAGGACAAGGCGCCGCCTTCCGCAGAGATGAGAAGAAATAGTGCTGGCGCTCAAATCAGGCACAAGAGTCGCGGCCGCCTTGCGTCTCAGAGATGACCTAACATAACCAAATGTGCGGCGCGGAAATGCAGCCTAAGGCTATTACACCAGAGAGCGCCCCGCCCGACCTTTCTTCTCCCAAGCGCATTACAGGTTCTCTTGGCCTAAGGTTCTGAGAATGAACAAGTCCAGCTCATGCGGGACGCTCATGACATTGTTTCCGCATCGGCCGGAGCTGGTTTCACATGGTAAGTCGTGTCATATTGGCACGGCACGGGCTCTCTCTTCCACAATTCGTACTGACACAAGTTCAGGAAAAGGCTCGCAAATGGATTCGGCAGCGTGCTGTGTCAGACGATGGCGAGCCAAGCGACACCGGCATTGATGATCCAACAGTGAAGTCAGACAATCCGCGAAACCCAGAAACCTTTCCTGCTGTGCGGCAGCCGGCAGCGATCAATCGACAACGACTGTCAGAGCCCATTATTCCGCACCTTGCCTCTACACGCTCTCTATCTGACCCTTCGGTCCAAAATACCGGTGATCCGTCCGAATTACGATTGATTGCGTCCCGCATTGAACGTCAGCGTTCACCTAGTCCCAACCCAGCGCAAACCGAGAACCCTCTTGGACTTACGCTGTGTTCCTCTCCCCTAAATCCCCAATTCGATCTAATCTTCGTCCATGGCTTGGGTGGCACATCGATCGGGACATGGTCCCATGAAAGGGATCCAAGATTGTTTTGGCCGCCGTGGCTTGCCGATGACACCATTCTGTCCTCATGTAGGATCTTTACGTTCGGATATAATGCGGCATTCTCAGCGCAATACAGTTCGGCAAGCATCCTCGACTTCGCTAAAGACCTGCTCTTCCGGATGAGAATGTTCTCTGGGGAGTCTGCAGACGATGGACCGTCAATCGGCATGGTTAGTAAATTCTATCGCTTTGGGCGGGATTCCAAGTGACTGAATCTGTTAGTTGCCGATAGCGTTTATTGCCCATTCAATGGGAGGTCTTGTGGTCAAAAAGGCATGAGATTTTGTTCAAACAGTATCAACGACTTTAGACTTATGTGTCACAGGCCTACGTTATTGGCAAGTCTGATGCCCAGTACTTTCGGATCCTCACGCAAATACGATCGATTGTCTTCCTCGCCACCCCTCACAAAGGTTCGGAATACGCTGAAATGTTGAACAACATCCTCAAGGCGTTACCTCAGAGTAGCTCAAAACAGTACGTAGCTGACATTGCACGGAATTCCGGCGCTCTCCAAGAGATCAATGAACAGTTTCGAAATATTTGCGGAGACCTGAATCTGATCTCATTCTACGAGACCCAAAAGACTTATCTGGGACCTGGTTTGAAGAAACTGGTGTGACACCTCCAGTCACCCGCCACGGTCAAAAGTCTAACTGCAATAGATAGTTGACAAAGAGTCAAGTCTCCTCGGGTATCCAGGAGAAGATTCATCATCATTGCTCGCCGATCATCACGGGATGACCAAGTTCAAAGGCCCGCAGGACTCAAACTATATAAACGTTCGGAACACGCTCAGACATATTTTCATGCGTGACGCTGCCCCTAAGTACGCTCCGGTAGAGGGTAAGTCTTGCATATTTGGGAACAAAGAACACGAAAATCTTGCTTCTGCTAGACTGACAAGTTTTCCTCGCAGATTCTGCCGTCTCACCCCGAAACGAGCTTATTCCCCCTCCAATTGGCGACCGCGGTGCATTTTCGGAATTGTCAACTCGACAACGTCTCATTAATGCCCTTGGAATTGACGAGACCTTCGAAGATGAGTACGACTACTTCGTTGAGAGAATGATGGAGGGGACATGTCAGTGGCTTCTGAGTCGGGGATATTTTCGAGACTGGGCAGCAGGAAGTTCTCATGCCTCGGAAATCTTGTGGCTAACATCCAATCCCGGCGCCGGAAAATCGACGTGGGCTAGTTTCGTAGTTTTATGGCTTAAGCAACATCGCTATGGTGGAACCTGCCAGCATCACTTTTTCCGGAGGAGCCATCAGCACAGGCGGTCAGTAGCTTACCTGCTGAGGAGCATTTCTTTCCAGATAGCACTAGCATACGAAAGCTTTGGCTCCCGGCTCCTAGAGCTGTGCGAAAGCACTGGACTCACTTTCGGTCAACAGAAACCTCCTCTTATATGGGAAAAAATCTTCGAAGGAATTCTTTTCCCAATGTCACTGGACGCACCCCTCTACTGGGTCATTGACGGCCTGGATGAATCAGAATCCACTGTTACTCTGCTGAAGCTTTTCCACAAGATCAAATCGTCGACAAAGATTAGTATTTTATTCTTCAGCCGGCAGCATACGGGCATCTTGCAGGATATGACACGCTACTTGCCTAACACAGTTCACGAGCACATAACACCCGATGATCTCTTGGAAGATATAGGTTATTATGTCAAAAACTCCATCCAACATGTCCTATCCGCGCGACACCATGAAGACATTACTCAAAAAATTCTACGCAGGGCTGCGGGTTCCTTTCTCTGGGTGAAGCTAGCACTGGAAAGGATCAAAAATGACTGGCATACTCATCAAGGCATCATGCGTGCCCTTACAGAAGTTCCTGAAGGAATGGAACCAATGTTTGAGGGTATGATAGCCGACATCGCTCAAAGCAGGCTTCGCGACATGGCCGCTCGGATACTCACATGGAGTGTGTGCTCATTCAGGCCTTTAGAGCTTAGCGAGCTACGCATTGCCCTTATGCCGGAGTTTTCCGGCTTTGTTGACCTTGGTAAGACGGTGGAAGAAATCTGTGCGCAATTCATCGTTGTCAGTAAAGGTAAAGTCACGCTTGTTCATGAGACTGCACGAGTCTTCCTACTCCAGAAGACTTCAAAATTAGAAGTCCAGATCAATGGTCCCTTAGGGCATGAGCAGGCGGCTGAAACATGTATGGACTTCCTATCAGACCTGACAACATGGAAAAGACACTTTGAGTCTATCCAGAATGCGCAGCACCATGAGCCGAATATTGACACCCTTGCGCCGTTCGATCATCATCCATTTCTGATTTATGCATTGTTCTATTGGTCATACCATCTCAGTCATGCGCCAGTCGATTCTGATAACCTCTTGGAAAAGGCCCTCAGCTTTCTGGAATCATACTGTCTCCTATGGATGAACGGAATCGCCCTGACTCGAAATTTGCGCGTCTTCATCAAGACTACTGAAAATTTAAAGACATATCTAAGACGTCGTTCGATGGGCCAGAAGAAACGTGCGGCTGCGAACTACATCAATTCACGCGACGAGCAGCTACGACACTGGGCAGTTGACATTTTGCGAGTGCTTGGAAGGTTTGGACTGAATCTGAGTCAAGATCCTTCTTGCGTATATAAGTACGTGATACCATTCTGCCCAGAGGAGTCTATCATTCACAAATCCTTCGTATATACACAACGGTCAGCCTTCTCGGTAACGGGCCCATGGCGAGCGTGGAACGATTGCCTGGCACGTTTGTCGACCGGAGATGATCACGTCTTAAGCAAGTTGATCTGCAAGGACAAGTATCTTATCGCGCTATCTAGTACTTATGGCACTCTTATCGTATGGCATGCCGAGACTTTTGAGGAGCTTAGAAGGATCAAGCACAACGAATGGGTTAGCTGCATTGCGGCCAGCGGCATTTCCAGTCTCGTTGCTACTGCCGGGTATAATACCATTCGAATTTGGAATGTCAATACCGGAGAGGAGTTGTTGCAGCTTTCTTGGAAACCCAACATCAAAGTTTTAGCGCTTGCTTTCGGCTCTAACGATACTGACCTAGTCATTGGCTCTGACGACTGCTCCATTATCTGCATAAACACGGCTACTGCAGAAAGCAAATGGGCATTTCTCGCCAAAGACACCGCTATTGACGATTATACGTGCCCAAGGTTCATGTCTTTCAGCTCAGACCTTACCCGTGTGGCAGTTGTTTTTCGAGGCAAGCCGGTCTACGTCTGGACGCTACAGAGCCCCGCACCGCCAAAGCGATGTGTTTGCAACGAAGACCGACATGCTTTCAGAAAAGACGCCTGGAACGCGCCGGAGAAGGCGATATGGCATCCTGTGACTGATCATATCCTGATACTGTATGAGGACACGAAGATCATAGATTGGAGCATCACAGACGAGATTCAAGTTCAGTATGATCACACGGCAGCACGAGCAATGACGCTTAGCCATGATGGCAACCTCCTCATCACAAGCGACGTCACGGGAACGCTGAGTATTTGGATGGTTCCCGAATTTCGTCTGACATACAAGCTGGAGTCCGATGACCTAGTAACTGACTTAGCATTCACGGCGGATGGCACGCGCTTTTGCGACACAAGGGGATCCTTCTGTAACATATGGGAATCAGACACGCTAGTTCGAGCAAACGAGATCGATGAGGACGATATGTCGAGTAACTACGAGACCCTCACTTCGGAGCCAACAATATCGGCAGATTATCACGGTACTCGAGATGGCGGGTCTGCCGGTGTCACTGCAATCATACACGGCCCGCTAGATGAATACTATGCCTGTGGATTAGACAATGGCTCAGTGTCCATTTACAACATAGCCGATGGGAAGAAAGTGAGGAACAAAGTCATGGGTCACGAGGAAAGTGCATCTGTCATCAAATTGGCATGGTCTGTCTCTGGGGACTACCTTGCCTCTGCAGATGACTCGAGTCGGATCATCGTCAAACGGCTAGAGCGACCATCAAAGCAGAAACTTAAATGGGCAGTCTTTGGTGTTTTTGACTTCAGAACTGATGATGCTGTTGAGCAATTAATTTTCAGCTGCTACGGCGATCTAATTTTGGTGTCCTGTCCGCAAATGATCATCGTCCTTGCGCTTAAAGCAAAAAAAGAAATTTGCCGACGGGAGATCCCTTTTGTGGAAGGTCCCATGTGGTTGACCGACCCAGCTCGTCCTGCCGTAATCTTACGGGTAGACGGTACGCGCGAGACACAATACAGTTGGAATACGCTTGAACCAATCCAAAGCAATGAATCCATTAGCTCAGCCATGAAACGCTTCACCATGACTCCTTCGTCTGGGGTGATCGAGCGGGCATTCATGACTGGGCAAAATACATGGGTTCTTGAGCTAATGGGGGATACAGGCGAAAAGAGAGGAATTGAAATCTTCGATCCAGGTCCTTCATCTTCGTCAGCCAAGCGCCGCACAATCCAAGGCCTTTCCGATAAGGTTGCTCGCCTGATCGGGTGCCTCCCTGACCGCCTTGTGTATCTCGATCGCGAGTTCTGGGTTTGCACGTGGGATCTGCAATCTACTTACGGTAGATGTCAACGTCATTTCTTCTTACCGCACTATCTGGTCAATCTGCAATCGTTAAGTCTGCTTTGTGTAACTAGACAAGGCACTCTGTTGTGCCCGCAAGGCAAAGACGTCATTATTGTCCGGTCTGGACTAGGTGGTTGATTTATTTATCTACGGGGGTGGAGAGAAATACGGCGAATGCTAATAACCACGGTCTGGTCTGACCCCCCTTGCGTGACGTCCTTTTGGTATTCGGACATGGAAATTGTTTGGAGCAGAAACGATTCCGGGTAAGACCGGCTTCCCAGTCACTGGCCGATTGCTCTGCAGCCTTGGAAGACCCAAGAGACCTGCAGAGCTCATGAAGATGGAAGTTTGCGGGCGTTTCGATGAACAAAATTTCGAGAATCGCACTCGAGCGAGCCTGCATGATTCGATGCTCATGCTTGCGCTCGTGGTCCTGCTGACATATGTATAATTAGACCAGGTCATTACACCGTGAAACCGCCGATAAATAGATACCAGAGACAGCAGAATCTCGCGCGGGAATAGCGGAGACGCAGACAATGGGAGAAAGATTGTCTCAAACGCAAAGCGGATCCGGACTATCCTCTGTGTAAAGAAGCGAGTGAGTATCCTAAATGGAGGGTAGCTCAAATTGCCCTCGACGCGCCGCCAGGAAATTGAGCCATTGGAAGTGCACGGTAAACGTTTTTAGCTATTGTCCGGGCGAAGCTGTTGTCTTATGACTCCAAGGCCTTGCGGAGTTTGACAATGGTAGAAGACCTTGAGAACGCCGGGTCTAAATTGAAGCCTCTGGTATCATGAATATTCTAATAGCCACCCAAAACTTGTATGATTATCAACAATGACTGCTATTCACCCCCGCAAGAACTCTCGGTGTGCGCCAAGCAATTCTTCAATATGATAGGTACCCCGATAAAACTCCCCAACCCCCACCATGTCATCATACAAATTCCCTCCCGCAAACGTTCCACGCCGCCGCACACACGACCCTCCTCAACACCCGCAGCTCCCCTTCCGTCCGGCAACTGTAGAGCAAGAGAAACCCCTCGGGCACGACAGGCCGCCACCACCAATCCCCCCTCGCCAGCGGGTGCCGCTCCCCGTACCCGGAATCCAGCACCGTGGCGATATCGGCCGGGTGCAGCACGACGTGCATGCTCCCGTCGAGGCCGTGGAGGTGGCAGATCTCCGCTTCGCGCGTGCTCGTGCTCTTTTTGCCCGATCGAGCTGCCGCCGCGACTCGTGAGAAGAGGGCTGGGGAGCGTCCACCTTCGATCACGGAGGGGGCGACAAAGAGCTCTTTGGGGTACGATCGCGCCAGTTCGGCCATCATGGTGCGCGTCGCGGTGTAGGCGTTGAGGGAGGCTTTTTGCGTGACCTGGCGCTGCGGGGCGAGTCCCCGGACGAGAGGACGGATTCCTTCCCTCGGCGGAATGTCCGGAGCTAGGAAGCCTCGCTTGGGGTATATTTTGGGCGTGACACCTGGTGCCCGCAGCGGTTTTCGGAGACGGAAGAGACCCAGGAAGCTGAGGCGGAGGAAGCCTTTGAACGTTGAGGGTGTGCCACCGGGCCCGAGGGAGAGGAAGGCTTGGTAGTCTTTCAGAACATGTTGACAGAGTAGGTAGCTTATTAGTATGAACAGGTAAAGAGTCATCACTGTCGTCCATGTCTTGCCTTGTGGGAACGAATACCATGGGTGTGTTGCCAAATAGGATGGCGATTCCTGAACCTTTGCCAAAAGTGACGGGTCGATCTCATCTAACTCCATACTCTAGGTCCAGGATAGTGTTAAATAGTAATAATTCGATAGCGTGCAGTGTAAGCTTTACCAGTTGCCGTGCTTGGCGCGGACTGGGTATGTCGAAGAAACTGTGTTTTAGACAATAAGAGTGAAACGTTGAGAAAGAGAACGATTCTGCAAACAATGGAAAAGTGACAGAAAGGAAGGATTTCTTAATGTATGTCCTGTCACTCGTGCCAATGCCGTATATGCAACCAATGTCACACCGGAAGCTCAGGAAGTAGGCGGAGGGCAGAGCACTTATATCTCAGACCCAACCCTAGGTAACCCAGCTTTTCGGGACGTGAGCACATGATTTTCAAGGTGCTGCGTATGAAAGATTACCCTATGAGGAGACAGCCCCATGACATACGTGGATCGAGAGAGGGTCTTTCACGCAAAATGGGAAATTTTTGCATAGAAACGGAAGTTGGGCATCAGCACCAAATAAGCTATGAGGCCCGTGACGCAGCGTCTGGAAATCTGGCCCGGAGGAGGTGCTGCATAGCATTTCTGTTCATAGCGCATCATGTGAGTTCCCTTGTTGGTGGCGGCAAAGTGGACCGGCAGCACCCGTGGGAGGTGGATGATGAGAGGCTTATGTGGGCATCCAGTACAAGCTCATAAGCAATGACAAAAGCGGCTCTGAGAAGGATCATCAAGGTGGATAATAGTCCAAACCCCCACGTTAGGCTTGTGCGTATAAGTTCACAGGAGGAACTTTGCCCGATCAGGCACTGTGTTACACAAGCATCTGACTTGGATAAAAGTGAGACGCCATTTCCTAGACTCGCAGGGCTGTTGTTTTCTGTGACCTGGATCATTTGCATAATGAGAATCCCCGCGACCCTGGCCGGGGAGTAAGAGATCTAAATAGTCACAAGAAGTAGGACAGGAGGCAAATGTTGGCGGCTTTCGACAGCTTATCGTGATAGGCATTGAACTTTCAATGCGAACCAGCGGTGAAAGCAAAGGAGACACGACAGGGACCATGTGGCCGAGAGAGGCCCTTCCCGACCCGCATGCCGAGTGGCCCGAAAGCCCATCGGGAACAACAAGACATTCTCTGTGCAAACACGTTGCGCCTCAGACAGCACGATGGGTGGGGAACACTTGGGCAGGTCACGGAATTCGGTTCAGAGAGGTAAACGTGGCAAAACTACTGCCCTGAGATAGCCATGGTAGTACGACGCTGATAGTTGGTAAAGCCCGAGACGAGCAGCGCTGGGCAACTCTGGCCGCATGAGGGCCAAATGGAAGGAAAGAATACATCTTGAAGCCCGACGGCCGTGCCACCAACTCCAGTACAAATTGGCTCAATTACTGGGACTTGAGATCAAAGACGTCCGCATTAGATTTTGATCAGGGAGCTTTGTCTGTTTGAGCGGTTCCGTCTTCGAGACAAAATGCAGCCCTACCGCAGTCTGGAGGTTGAGCGCGCCTATGCAGGGTTTCACGGTTCAGCTTTGATACGGGGGTTCCTGGAGTGTTGTCAGGGCCAGAAACGTTTCAGACGGTGGTGAAGATCAACTTGTTCTTTAGACATTCTGGTCGATCCAACAAGGCCAGTGCCTTATGTGCCACCCCAGTTTGTTGATTCTGCTCCCCGAGGCCGCCAGAGCGGGAAGCCGTCCACGCTTCTGATTGGCCCTCGGCGTTGGCGAAGCAACTTTGAAGACTCCACCCAACTTCCCCCCCCCCCAAACGCCGCTTTCGTATGCATTTTGCGTCCTGTATGTAAAACCCTACTTCAGTTCTCTCGCTAATCGCTGTAAATACATTCATTCTCCCCATTCCAACTCTACCGCCATACACCCTGACCTCGACCTTTGACCCTTCGAATCGCATATCCAGACCTTGACTGCTTGAATTGGCCTGGTTGACGAAGATCTCCACCGCTTGGGATCGAGGCTCTCCGTTCAAGCTTATGAAGGCGCCGAAGAAATCTTGACCCTTATGAGCTTGCAACGGAAGCCCTCTGGGCGCTACAAGTCCTCCTCATGGCGCCTGGACGCAGACCCTGAAAAGGAAGCTTTTCGGACGCCGCGATCGTATGAAACCGATTCGGACCCAGATTCAGAAGACTCTCCCTCCTCCTATTCCTCTCGATCGACTTCCAATTCTTACTCGCCCATGCTGAACAATGCCTTCAAACGACGTCCGAGAGTTATACCTAGGTTAAGATTTCCCACCTCGCCTACGAGACGGCTATGTCTCGTACTGCTGTCAATCCTCGCCGTTTTTATCTTCAGCCTCTTCCATATGAGCTGGGAATCAGCCAGGCAGGTGGAAGTAACCATAGCCGAGGCAAAAGAAACACCCAAGCCACCACCATGGGAAAGCTTCCCCTTTCTTGAGCGGTACTACGGAGGTGTTCGATCCCTCGTCCTTCGGAAAGATAACGATCCAGAGTATCCTAGCGACGGCGGAGCCGCGTCGAAGGAAGAAAACGCTACCAGCACGGTGGCTGCTCAAAATTTGGAACGACCCTCAATAAAAAGCGCTACATTCAATCCATACCCTGACTATGCTTCTGAAGAATATACAACGGCTTACGGAGAAAAGATTGATTGTACTTTAGATGTTGCCGGAAAGGTTAAGATTCCATCCACTCAGAACTTTCATGGAATCCCTCGGGGCATGCCAGATCCAGTCATGGGCTCAAATGAACTTTTTGGAATGGAGGATGCATGCTTTGATCGCTTTGGACGCCTGGGTCCGTACGGCATCGGGTATAGCCTAAAGAGGGGTGGTACAGGGGCTTCTCTGAATGGAGATCGAGACGGAGCCGACGAGGTCTGGCGAGACGTTGCAGAGGTGGACTATACACAAGTAAACTGGGCCAATGCTCAAGAGCGCTGTGTGGTGGCGAACAATGGTCGTTTTAAAGAGCTCCCGTCTCCTCGTTTAGACTCGTTTCTAGCCATGCCAGTTGGGTCGCTGGCTTCACTCCGCGAGCAATCCGAAAAGAAGTCCCCAGAGAAGGACAAGGAGTCGACAAAGCTGCCTCGAACCGCAGTCGTCATCAGGACTTGGTGGGATTTCGAATATACCCCTGAGGCTATTGTGTATCTTCGGACGCTTATTTCCGAGCTCTCGATTCAGTCTGGTGGGGAGTATGTTGTACATTTTCTAATCCACGTGAAAGACAATGATTTACCCATCTGGTCCGACGACGATACCTACGACAAGGTTCTCCAGAATTCTCTTCCAGCGGAGTTCTCTGGCATGGGAATTCTCTGGACGGAGCGGCAAATGGGCCTTATGTACGGCGGCCTTGAAGAGAACGGGATGCGGGATCTCCCCGTCGGCGGAGTTTACCGATCAACATACTTTCCAATGCAATATTTCGCACAGCAACATCCCGAGTACGACTTCATCTGGCACTGGGAGATGGATATACGCTACACGGGCCACTACTATCATCTCCTTGACAGCGTGACGAAGTGGGCAAAAGAGCAGCCGCGGAAAGGTCTGTGGGAGCGCAACAGCCGGTTTTATGTCCCTGCTGAGCATGGCTCGTGGGAGGATTTCCGTCAAATGGTCCGCGTCCAGACCGAGCAGGGAACAAACAGTGCAAACAATATCTGGTCCGGGTTGAATGCTGGAGGCTCCAAGGTCGCTGGTGGCGCCAAGCAGCAGGGCGATAAGCCGATCTGGGGACCCGAACGTCCGCAGAAGGACGACATTCAAATGGATGTCGACGTCGAGCCTCCCACGACATACGAGAAGGACAAGTACGAATGGGGCGTTGGAGAAGAAGCCGATCTCATCACCTTTAACCCCATGTTCGATCCCGAAGGCACCAGCTGGCTCCTCACGGAAGACGTGACCGGATACGACAGGTCCGAAGGCCTCCCGCCGAGACGAACAGCAATCATCACCGCCTCCCGGCTGTCTCGAAAACTCCTCATGACCATGCACCGCGAGACCAGCCTCAACCGGCACACCATGTTCTCCGAAATGTGGCCCGCCAGCTGCGCCCTCCACCACGGCCTAAAGGCCGTCTACGCTCCGCACGCCGAGTACATCGACCGCAGATGGCCCACGAAATACCTCGAGTCCATCTTCAACGGCGGCCGCAACGGCGCGAGCGGGGGCTCGCGCACCAGCGTATTCGGCGATCGCGAGCACAACTTCAGGGGCACCACGTGGTATTACAACGCGGGATTCCCCGAGGTGCTCTGGCACCGGTGGCTGGGGTACAAGTTCAACAACGACGGCGGCGAGGAGTGGGAGCTAGCCAACGAAGGGCGCATGTGTCTCCCGCCGATGCTGCTGCATCCCATCAAGCGGGTCAATCTCGTGACGGAGGGGAAGAAGGCTGACTAGGGCAGCATTTTGTTGGAACTCTTTCTCTCTCTTTCTTTTTGGGGGGGCCCAGCTTCTCCAAAGAGTCGGAATCGAAGTATCGTTATCTGCAGCATTTTGCGCGGCGCATCAGGAGCTACCTTGCTTGCTTACTTGCCTCTATATTGGGGAGATATACCTCGCGCAGAAACAGTCTTATGTACAGCTATGCGGCTTTTTGAAGGGAAGGAACATGGCTTTTTTTGTTTTTAGTTTTTTTAAACAGGCCCATAGCAAGATACCGAAATGAAGATCATGTGTACATATACATACGTAGCACAGCTATTGCCCAGGAAACATTCACAAAAAATGTTTAACTGAACTTTTTTGTACTCCGATCATCCCTCCCACCCCACCCCAGTCCCAGTCCCAGTCCAGCAACCCCTCCGTGCTCTCCTTAGAAAAGAAGCCCTCTAA
>JAGFML010000175.1:0-12882 GCA_021030945.1 Pyrenula aspistea
AAAAACCCGTTGGGTTGCGCGGGCTCGGGTCGGAAGGCTAAAAACCCAGCCCAGCCCGCCCCATTTCGCAGTCTAGTCACATGATTTTGGTTAACCTTCCTCTTTAAGAATGTCCGTAACATTATCCTCCCCTTCCAGCAGGTTGCAACCCCGCGACATATATTGCATCCCTATACTATCTATCAATCTGTCTTCTGTAAATTCTCATAGCGTTATATTAAATTCATATGCGCAATTGTCGTGCTAATAAAATAATTCTTTAAAAATTCCTGGCTATAGTCTCTTATTAACACTGTTATAATAAAGCCTTTTTTTACCATTTGGTCTATTAGTTTTCCCATTATGCTGAATGTACACACGTGAATCACAAATATAAACTAGAATCTGTTAATTTTGACCGCATTGTTTGTGCTTTAGAAAAGTTAGATAATCAGAAGCTTGCAGTAAAGCGCGAATTAAAGGAAGCGAAAGAGGCCTCCATTAAAACTTAAGAGAGGGTGATAGTGAAACATGCCAAATTGTTTCGCATTTAAAAACAGATTCGTGTTTAATAAGAGTGAGAGGATTGTAAGAACACTTAAAATTCTAAGCTCGAGGCTTTACAACAGTCCGCCAAAAATACTCTAGATACCGGCTGGCTTGAAGAGATCTTTCAAACTCCTACTGTAGCCCTTGCTAAGGTCTCTATAAACATTAGATTCGCTAACGCTGGTAGAACTGTTCTATAAGTTTCCAGCAGCCAGTAAGGTTGCTGAGGGGTTTCTATATGTTTTCTAAGGTTAGGTATCCCTTCTATTTAATAAGGTAAAGCTAATCTCTAATTTTTAAGATCCACTTTAGCTCATAACGGTTATTTTTTTTCACTTTGTATCTAAAGGTTCTTTATACTAGCATTTTTAGTGCTACCTTTTTTAGCAATAAAATATTAAAAGTTTAATATACTTATATATCCTTTAGTAGTTTAAATATATAAATAATAGATTCCTTTATTTGTTTAATTTTAAAGAATCTAACCTACTTGTAATTAAATTTCCTGTTAGGTTGTATAGTTTTTAAATTTTTAATTAACAAATATATCTTATCTCCCTTTCTCAGTTAAGGTACCCTTTGATCGTTATTTTATAACGGCTGGATTAGTATCTGTTGTATTTCTATGGCCTTTTTTAGTGCTTCTTTAGCTGTTCCCTTATTCAGACTTGGTCCTGGTATCTGTATATTGGTTCCAAAGTTTGCCTTATAAGGTGTTGCCTTTGTTGTGTTTAATGTCCGGCTGTTATAGTACATCTAAGCTACTAGTAATAATTCTACCTAATTGTTCATGTTTATAGATAGGTAATAGCGCAGCCAGTTTTCTAGTGTTTGGTTCATTCTTTTTGTTTATTTATTAGTTTGTGGATAGTAAGCTGTTAACATTACAAGTTTCGTTTGTAGTTCTTCTATAAGTGTTTTCCAATATGCTGATATAAAACGGCTATCTCTATCTAATACTATTTCCTCTAGGAATCCAAATATATTAATTATAAAAGTAATGAGTAGCTATACTATCTTTGGTGCATTATAGTCCTCCCAAAAGGGTATAAATATAATATATTTAGTAAATCTGTCTATAAAAACTATAATAGAATCGAATTCCTCTCTAGTTACAAAGTGTTTAGACTTTGGTAATTTAGTGATAAAATTGACTCCCAAGCTTTTCTATAGTTCTATAGATGCTGGCCAAGTATCTGTCTACTCTGTAATCCCCTTTGCTGTTTTGTTCTTTTAACAATATACACAGCGTTATATATACTCCTTTACCTTCTATCTGCATTAAGGTATTTCATATGTTTGTTATATAATGTTAATAGTATTGTTGATTTCTGAATGTTTATATAACATTATATCATAATAGGATCATATTATTTCCTCTTCTATTTCCTTTGATACTTAAAGATGTTATTATGGCCCTTGTTTATATAGATTAGCCACTCTTATAGAAGTTACTTTCTAACTATTAAATTTCTCTAGTTTTAGTTTTATTTCATTTAAAATTAATAAATTTATTGTTTAATTTAAACTAAATATTTTATTATAATTTCTTTTTAGTATAAACGTTTTTATAATATCCTTTTTTTTTATATAGTTTTTTCTTCAGCTAAATATATTCACTTATTTGTTTTCTTTTTTTAAACAATAATAAATTTTAAATTTATACTGTCCAAATAACTTTAATTATTTAACCTATTTTTGGTTTAATTATTTCATAGTAATAAATATTATTAGATTTTTATAATCTATAAAGATGTTAAATTTTAATATACTTTTAACATAAACATGCTAATATTTTAACACTGCTATTATTGTAAATAATTTTTTGTTATAAATATCATAATTCTACTCTACAGGTAATAGTTTTTTTAAATAATATGTGACCAGTTATTGCTTTCTATTGCACAGTTGTGTTAAATATGCTCCAATAGCTAAGTCTGATACATCCGTCTCGATTTGTCCTATCTGATTGGCTTCGAATATTATTAATACTAGTAACTTGGAGTATGCTTTTACTAGTTTCTAAAATGATCATTACTGTTTATTATTCTATTAATATTTATAATCCTTTTTAATTAATTGAATTAATAGTTCCACCTTGTGTGAATATTTTTTAATAAATTGTTAATTAAAATTGCAAAATTCTAAAAATATCTATACTTCTTTTATATTGGTTGGTTTTAATTATTTTTAAATTATTTTATTTTTATTAGAACTAATATATATATCTTTTTATTCTATAATATAATTTAGAAATTCCATTTTAGTTTTATGAAATTCATATTTCTCTAGTTTCAAGTGCAAGTTAGCCTTATAGATCCTTTTTAACATTTAATTAATGTACTTTTTGTGGATTTTAAGGTCCTTTAAGTAAATAAAAATATTATTAAAATAAATTATACAAAAAAGATTAAAAAAGGGTTATAAAATGTTATTTATTAATGTCTGGCATGTGGCTAGTGTGTTGGTGAGTTTGAAAGGTATAATTTGATACTTGTATAAGCTATATCTGGTGCGGAATACAGTTTTCTACTCTTCTTCTATCTTCATATGTATCAGGTTGTAAATTTCTTATTAATCCAGTTTAATAAAATACCTGGCTCTTTGGAGCCTGTCTTTTATTTTTAAAATATTTAATAAAAGATAACAATCCTTTATAGTTTTGCTATTAAAGTCCTTATAGTTAACATAAAGTTATAGTTTTTTATTCTTTTTTAGTATAAATAATATTAATAATCTAACTAAAGATTTAAATTCCTATATAAACTTTTTAATAAGGTTCTCTTTAAAATATTTTTAAAATACTTTTAGCTCCTTCTTTAATATATTATAAATAGTTTTAAATAATAGCCTTTTTTTAAAGTAAAATTTTATTTTATAATTTTATAGCTAATAAATAAATAGTATTTCTAGCTTTATCTTTTTCTAGAATAAATTTACCTATTTGATATATTCTTTAAAAATATTAGGAGTAGTGCTAGTTCTTTTAGATTTATTTAAATGATATAGCGAGTTATTTAATAGTCCTAATTTCTATTTTGCAGAGCCGTTGTTATACAAAGAAGAGTAATTATGAAACTGCTTTTCCTTCTTATTTATTAATCCTTTATAAGATTATGTAGATTATAATATAATAGTATATACATATCTTTTAAATTTAAGTACTTTTGTTTTCCAATTAATAATTAAATTATGTTTTTGCAATTAAAATAGTTTTAAAATAATTATATTATCTTTTATATTTATAATATTAAAATTAATTATTTTTTTATATTTTAAAATTAACATTTTTAATAATTTAATTTCTTTATTAATATTCTATTTATTAAAATAATTTCTATTAACTATATAAATATTATATATTTTTTTTTCTTTTATATTAATAATTATAGTTTATATATATATACTATTAATATAATATTTATTATAATATTTAAATTAATAAATACTATAGTTTTTTTATCATTTAAAGTAATCCTTTTTTTCATTAAGTTTATACTTAAGATTTTAATTATTAATTAAATAACTATATTAATCTCTTTTATGTTACTTATATATAGAAAATCTATTCATTTTTTGACAACAGTTCTCTATAATCTGCCTCTTTTGCAAATTCAGGTTCCGTTTAATTAAACTAATCCTACTCTATTATATCAGTATCTATAAGATATTTTTTAATATATTATTTATATATATTACATTATAATCCTATTAGACAAGTTTTTTAAAGTGATATCTATATGCACTCTAACTTCTATTATTACTGGTGCCAGCTTTTTGAATTTTTAAGGAAAATTATTACCGCACATTTAGCCTGTAGATAATAAAAATAGATATTTTAATTGCAGTAAATCTATAATAGTTAAAAATATGGTAGTATAAGATACCGTTATTTATACTATTATTTTTTTATTAGTATACAGTTTAAAGTATAATAGAAAACTAAATAATCCTTTTTGTAAATAAATATTAATTATATTAACATAAATTTACTATAATTCTATATATTAAATTAATAAATAAAACTCTCTTTTTATTATACTATTATTACTTTAAAGTATTTTATTTTTAATAGTTAATAATTATTAATTTTTTTATTATTTAGTTACTATTTTTCTGTAAATTTATATATCTACTTTTAGTTATAGTGTAGCTTACAATAGTCTAATAAATAAATTCTTTAGTTATAATTTTAACATGTATGTGGCTAGTTCACTCAATTATTATAACATTATAGAGTCAAATTATCTAACATGCTCGGGAACTATTCTATACTTTTTTTATTAATTAGGTAATAGCTGCAGCCTAAGTTTTTACACTTATTCCAACTATCCGCTTAATATGGTGTTAGTAGGTGTAGTTATTTATAGTTTTTTTAATCCCGGTTATAAAAGATATAATTCTAATATACATACTATATTCAATAAATATCTATATATAATACGTTTCTTTTGTTAAATTGTGAATCCTTTTTCTAATATTTGAATATTATAAACCTATGTTTTTCCTTTAATAACTAAAAGACGGGCCTCTATTTGATCCATAATTCAGCTAGCTCCTTCTATTATTAATGCTATCTTGCATGTTTCTTTTTATTATCTAACTGCATTATTTCTAACATTCTTTAGTTCTAATATTCTTTATTAAAGTCTATTAAACTATCAGTTAAAACCTTAAAGGTTTGCTCTATTAGTATTTACTATAGTTCTATAAATAGATTCTGTTAAAATACTATATTAATAGCTTCTATTTATAGCTATTTGCAATTTCTAATAATATATTCTTATTATTTACAGTTATAATATTTATAGCTTTTTACTTTTTTTATACTTCTTTTACATAGTTTCTATTCTGCTGTGTTAATTTTTATTATATTAAAGTATTTACTCTAGTAAAACCTTTATATATAAAGTTTTTTAGTCTCTTTAAATACTCTTTTCATATTCTTTTAACATTTAGTATTTGATTGGTTATATACTTATTCAATAGTTCTATTCTTTAAAGTATTGTTAATTTATATAACCTTTTTTTAGAGATCCTTTATCTTGCTAGTAGATACTCCTGTTTATATAAATTTATTTTTAACTATATTTTTTAACCCCTTATAGTACATTGCTATAAATGTTTCCTTATTTTAGCTAAATTTAATAGAAATTTTTTTAAACTTTTAAATATATTTTATAATAGAGTAGTCCTAATATACATATTAAATAGTATATAAAGTGTTTTCTATTATATTAACTATATTAAAAACCTTTTCTATTTATTTAGCGAATTCTCTAAAATGTTTGAACATTTAGATATTTTTAAACTTTTTATTCTCTATTTTTATACTATTTTTGTTCTTTTTTTAGAGTTAACAATACTTTCTTATTTGAGACTTAAGTTACTTATAGGTTTATTTTTTAAATTATTCTGTTATAAATATTACTTTTTTGTTAAATAGTATTCTATTTCTTTTAAAAACAAAATGAATTTGTAATAAAATAAATTAATTATTTAACTTTTAATAATTACTATTATATAAAAAAATAATATTTTTTTTATTATTATTTATACTTTAAGTTAAATTAATAGTTAATTTTTATATAAAATAAAGAAACATTTTATAAAATATTTAAAATATTATATATATTTAGTTTAGGATTTTGTATATATAAATTAGTTCTTAAAAAGAAACTCTATTTTTAACAAAAGGAATACTTGTAAGATCATAAAGGTAATTTAAGTATACTGCAACTAGCTGTAAGAAAGCTATATGAGTTAAATACGATTAAGTTTATTCTAAAGGAGGCCTCAACTCTTTTTATATACTTTATTGTATAGCTAGTTTCCAATAGTAGAGTTCTGGCAATAATAGTTATAGTAATTTTTGTTATAGATTTGTAGTAAGTGTAGTTATAGATTCTCATGTTACACCATCTACATTCCGTCACGTGATCTCGGCTAACCTTCCTCTTTGGGAACGTCCGTAACAGTATAGAAGAAGAGCAAAAGGGCTATCAAAGCTGCATAAAAACGCCTACAACAGAGGAAGAGGTATAAAGTGATTTAGGATAAAATAGAAATTAATTAAAAGCAGGCTAATAACAAAGTTTTATCCTAACTGCAACCACCGAACATACAAACCACCCAGTCTACTATCACGGTTGAACCCCTCTAACGCTCTCGCCACCCCTTTAAACTCTGCTTTTCCTCTAAATCCTCCCCTAGGCGCTCTCCGCAGCCGTCCCCGATAAAGGATTTCAAGGATCTTATACCAATTGAGGACCCTTTCCAACCGCTAGCCTCAACAGCGCCAGCGCGGCTTCAAAAGGAACCAACTCGCAGATTGAAGAGGCCAAAAGGACCTACTCTTAATTATGCCACTGTGCAGGGAGGAAGCCTAAGTCAGGCACAGAGAGAGACAGGAACCAAGAGGGCACGTTAGAGCCTGTCACCGTCAAAGGGCGCCCCTTTAGCGGTAACAGGCTCTATGTGGAGGGAAAAGAAGGAGAAGGAGAGAGAGGGAAGAGGTTTATACAGGGGAGAGGAGAGGACAGGTTACCACGGCAACAGCAGAAGGGGAAAAAACAAATAAGAGATTACCAGAGCAACAGTCTATAATAATACGGGAAGGCAGGGGAGGGGAGTAAGGAAAAGGCTTATAAACGAGAGCAAAAGGGGTGACAGCAAGCTACGAAAAGGGACGCCAGCTAGGTAGGGGGCGAAGATCAAGACTACCCCATATATTCATACAGGATTAAGTATATATAGACACTAACAGGTGGTAATTCACATATGAAGGCGTCTTACAGTACAAGGTGTACGTAGGTGGCTGTGGCTTCTAATGTGGCTGTCCGGAAACACGGGGGACAATCTCGATCGTGTCGGACGCGTCCTCCACTTCCAGACTTGGCGCCATCTTGGAAGTGAGGCGCGCAACACGCGTAGAGTCGCGTCGCCGCGGTCACAGTCCGTTTCAAAGCGATTCTCGTAAGTACAGTAGTAATCGTCGTTGATTGATACAGTGCAGTCCGTTCCCGAGTTCAGGGTCCTACCACACGGCGTTACAGTGCCTTCTAGTGAATTGGATCGATTAATCTCTAGTGAATTACAGTGCCTTGCAAAATCAGTGTCTGGTGCTGATACCGGTCAGACAGACAGTCGCTCCTCATTACTTACAGTGCGTTGCAAAATCGGTATCCCAAAATCCGACTGTCTGAGAGATTATTCTCCAGGATGGGGCCGGAACAGAGCCCACACCTGCTTACCCCTCTTTACCTAAACTGCTCTAGCTGTAAATTGTTTGCAGATGCTGAAAAATGAGAGTAAGTGCGTTACAATACGAACGAGAAGGTTCTAGAATTAGCGGGTGACTAGCCTATTTTAGTCTGTAAATCCTTGGCGCGCTCCTGGGCAGCTAGAGCTATGTATCCCGTCCAGAGCGCGTAGTTCCTAGAGGGTGCTGCACGGAGCACCTGCTGGGCCTGAGCTACCTAATCACGATGACAGGCCGTGCATTCCCTCTACCATTCAACCTCTCATGCTCTCTTCTTTCATTTCCTTACGTCGTCGGCCATTTTCTTCTTCACTTCCTCGTTTCTCTACCATTGTTCTTCATCATTTTCGCTCCTTCGTCAGTACCCTTCTAATGACACACACTTGTCGTCATGCCACTTACCCGATTACCGACCAGCGCCTACACGATCGGGGTAGTATGCGCTCTGCCGATTGAGCTGGCGGCGGTTACGCAGATGTTAGACCAGGAGCACGAAGATCCACCCTACGACGAACACGATGCGAATATCTACACCCTTGGCCAGGTCGATGGTCACAACGTCGCCATTGCCTGTCTGCCAGCGGGCCAGATCGGCAACAACCCAGCCGTCGCGGTTGCCACCCAGATGCGGCTTCGCTTCACATCCATACGATTCGGTCTGCTCGTTGGTATCGGTGGTGGAGTGCCTAGCGCGAATGTCGACATCCGGCTTGGAGATGTGGTGGTTAGCCAGCCGAACGAACAACATGGCGGGGTGGTGCAATATGACAGTGGGAAGGCGGAAGCGGGCGGCCGTTTTGTGCGGACGGGGTCGCTCAACACGCCGCCCACGGTGCTATTGACGGCGCTGGCGAAGCTGCAAGCAGACCACATGAGAATGAAGATCATGTTTACGAGTTACCTCTCCGCCTTCGACAGCCTACCAGATTTCCAGCGCGTCACCGACGAGCCAGACATACTTTTCGAGCCTACATACCAACATCCTGAGGCATCGAACTGCGCGAACTGCGACCGTCAGCGGGTCGTACCTCGGGCGCTGCGGACGCAGCACAAGGTTATTCTTCATTACGGCACAATAGCATCTGGCAACCAGGTGATTAAGGACGGCATGGCGAGAGATCAGAGGAGCAATGACCTCGGTGGAATTCTATGCTTTGAGATGGAGGCGGCTGGTCTGATGAACAACTTTCCGTGCCTTGTGATTCGAGGTATCTGCGACTACGCGGATTCGCACAAAAATTACAAGTGGCAGCAGTACGCAGCAGCAACCGCCGCGGCTTTTGCTAAAGAACTGCTGTCCGTAGTACCACCTGCTTCAGTGGCGCAAGCAAGAACTGCAACTGATGAGATCAACATGAGAGAGGGTTCGTCCATCTTGCATGCAGTTTGCGATTAGCGACACTGATTATTTCACTCAGCTCAAAGAACATATCAGGCGGGCTCGGTATTTGCCGGGTCAAATTGTACAGTCGGCGGTCACATTAATCAGACTGGCAACATATGTGCGCAAGAAGGAGTTGTATCTCTATGAAAGCTCATCCAGGGCTTCTCGGAGGCAAATCAACGTTACAACACGGAGATCGTTTCGTGGACGAAAGTCTTGAAGGTTGTTGACTTTTTCCGTCTGACATGGGTTCGTGTACTGAACCACGGGGGCCATTTGGGGTAAGTGCTTCGTGTACTGGGACTCTATAGTGAAATTGGTTATGCGTAGCTGACCAAGTCTCGCGACTTCTCTTGTGATAATACAGCAATTCAGCGTTCTGGTATATAGTATTCCTTTAGCTTGGCGGTAGAAAAGGCGGATCATAACCTTTGTGGTGATGCATCAAGGTAAATCAGGCCGTCTACGACGAAACTTGTCAAAAAGAAGTAGCATTGTAATTAAAGTCTTACATATCAATATCGGTGGAACCAGAACTCAGTAAAGGTTAAATCAGCTGGCCCGACAGCCTGGAACACGATACGCGAAGTTGTGCCATGAAATACCCTATTGGTGGGAATGAAGCCAATCAGGTCACTGCACGATGCGATTAGAAGCTGTCAGCACATGCTGTGGACGCCTGGAGGAAGCCTGCATTCAACAGCGCCATAGCTATCCTGCTCTCGTACCCGATTATGCATTTATGACAAGGTCAGACAGGACGCACAGCATGAGTCTGAGCGAAGCCGACGAGATGCGCTCGAGCGACTCGGCTCGCACAAAAGAAGGTTCTTTGTCTATGAGTAGAGCAACAGGCAGGAGCAGCTTAGCTTTGGTACAAGAGAGATCCTCATTCCTTGGTTCCCACGAGACGAGAGATGGAAACATTGTCCAAATCGGGAACGTCCATACGGCAGGCTTAAACATAGGTATTCTGTGGTATTTTCCGTATTGTATATAACTCTCGCTAATGGAATACGTCTACATTAAGCAGGGACAATACCTTCGCAGGATCTGTTTGAGTGGCTTCATGTGCCTGCCTACGACAAGAAGCACAATGAGATCAAGCGTACACGCATTGATGGGACAGGTACTTGGTTGCTGGAGACACCTCAGTACTGTCAATGGCGTTCAGATGCAGACGGAGCACAGCTGCTCTGGTGCCATGGAGGGCCAGGGGTAGGCAAGACCTATCTATCGTACAATAGTCCTGTTCATGCATTTCATCCCACATCACTGATAAGATGCAGTTCTTT
Source organism: Pyrenula aspistea (assembly GCA_021030945.1). Lineage (NCBI taxonomy): Eukaryota > Fungi > Ascomycota > Eurotiomycetes > Pyrenulales > Pyrenulaceae > Pyrenula > Pyrenula aspistea. Next base: position 10,469 of record JAGFML010000175.1, read on the forward strand.
GGTCATCCAAACGCTTCTCAGCGATACTAAGACAGAAGACATTGGCGTCGCCTACGTGTACTTTGATTACGCCGACCGAGAGGCGCAGACTGCGGAGACTATCTTTGCAAGTCTTGTCAAACAATTAGCCATGTGCAATAAAAAGAAAGGCGAGGAAGAAGTGCAAAAGCTGTATCAGAAATGCAAGGCAGCTGGGAGGAAGCCGAACTTCGACGCGCTGGAAGAGACGCTTCTAGCCTTATGCCAGCACTTCACCCAAGCTTTCTTCATCGTCGATGCCCTAGATGAGTGCAGTGAGACCCTCGGAAGGCGGATTCTGAACACATTAAAGAGTCGTTCTACGTCTCAACACAAAGTCTTTCTCACCGGCAGGACCAATCTGAGGAATGTCCGAAGAGATTTTCCTGATTGTTTCGAGCTTATCATCAAGGCTCACAGTGACGACCTGTCGAGGCTAGTGCTCCATAGGATCAAAATTCAGTCCGACCTGGCCGAAATCTTCGAAGGAAATAAAGCTTTGATGGATAAGGTTAAGCAGAGAATTCAAAAAAAAGCACAGGACATGTCAGTACTCCTTGAAAAGACTCTCGAGAATATAAAATACGCTGACATATCTCTTAGGTTTCTTTTGGCCGATCTCATACTCAACAGCATGACAGATTGTATCAATGAGGAGGGTATTGAGGATGTACTTGAGCAGATACCGTCTGGCTTGGATGAATTATACAGTAGAACCCTCGAAAGGATCAAGGCGCAGCCACAGAGCAAGTTAAAACTGTCATATCGCATTCTTTGGTGGCTTTCCCGAGCTAAACGACCATTGTCAGTACCAGAGCTCAAGCAAGCAGTTGCTGTGGAAGTTCGAGATACAACCCGGCAGTCCAAAAGAGAATCGCCACCTGCGATTATGACTAGTGTTTGCATGGGGTTAGTTGAAGTGAACGGCGAATCTCAGTTTCGCCTAGTTCATTTTTCGACTCAAGAGTACTTGCAGAAGGAGCTTGACCAGTTGGAAACATACGAGATTCTTAAAGAGAGGGACCTAGTGGCTAAGACATGCTTCACCGTTCTATTGTTTCAAGATTGGGACAGCGGTCCATGCGAATCTGATCCTGATCTGGACAGGCGGTCGAGGGCCAATCCCATATTATCGTACGCTGCAGAATATTGGAGTGAGCATGCGGGAGATGATAGAAGTCCCGGGCTCAGCGAGCTTGCTTTAAAATTTTTTCAAGATGACTCGAAGGTTCAGTCGGCGGCTCAGATGATGGCTTGGCGACCCAATCTTCATTGGTCATTTTATAGGCGTTTGCCTTGGACCAAATGGAAATTTCGATCGAGATGCTTTAAACTCACCACTGGCATGCACGTATCATCCGAGTACGGATTTGAGGAGTGTGTAGAACAGCTGCTAAGGAATGGCAAGATGGTCAACGTTGGGGACGATGATGACCGGACACCGCTGATGTTGGCTGTAGAGAACGGTCATGAAGGCGTCGTGAAACTAATCTTACATGAAAAAGACGTGGACATAAATTACAGAGACAACATTGGGCGCACAGCTCTAATGTCAGCAGCAAAAGCAGGCCATCAACGAATAGTTGAGATGCTGACGGCTAAGGGCGCCGACGTCAATGCGCAAGATGCCGATGACGGCACTCCACTCATCCAAGCAGTGTATCGAGGACACGAGAAGATCGTAGAGTTCCTGCTAGAGAACGGCGCAAATGTCAACGTGCGAGGTGGAGAGGACGGTAGTGCGCTACATGTGGCAATCTCTCATAATCAGAGCGACAAAGTCTTGGAGCTGCTACTAGCAAAAGGGGCTGATGTGAATGCGCGACACGAGAAAAGGGGCAGTCCACTGTTTACAGCAACGTCATCGTACCTGCAGAAAACAACAGCTGTGAAGCTCCTGCTCAGATTTAATGCTGATCTCACGGTTTCAAATAGTAATGGTCAGACAGCTTTCCATGCAGCATGCAGCAACGGCCACCTCGACGTGGTTAAGCTGTTGATGGAGAAGGAGGTCGATATTACCCGATCGAGCAATAAGGGATGGACGCCGTTCAACAGCGCGTGTAGCAACGGTCACGTCGACGTGGTCAAGCTGTTGATGGAGAAGGAGGTCGATATTATCCAGCCGGACAATGAAGGCTGGACGCCGTTCAACGGCGCGTGCAGCAACGGCCACCTTACCGTGGTTAAGCTGTTGATGGAGAAGGAGATCAACATCACCCAGCCGAGTAATAACGGATGGACGCCGTTCAACAGCGCGTGTAGCAACGGTCATGTCGAAATGGTTAAGCTGTTAATGGAGAAGGAGGTCGATATTACCCAGCCGGACAATGAAGGCTGGACGCCGTTCAACGGCGCGTGCAGCAACGGCCACCTTACCGTGGTTAAGCTGTTGA
>JAGFML010000176.1:0-21302 GCA_021030945.1 Pyrenula aspistea
CAACCCAGCATGCCCCGCGGGTTGAACCCACGTGGTCCGGGTGCGGGTAATCCGCGGGTTCTTCGCAGTCTAATAATGCTAGAATATACTAGATACATTAGCTAGTTTAAATAGCATTACCAGGTATTTAAATAAGCCATATTAGGTACAGAATACTATTAGTTATTTATCTCTTTTAGCAATATAGAGATAGTTGAATGCAGCAATAATATCAAGTTTCATATAGAATTTTGCCTTTAATAGACAGTTTAGAGTCTTCTGGATTAACAGAATAAAGTAACGATTCTTTACAGTAATTGTATTTAGAGATTAGTAGTTAATGCAGAACCGTAAGCCGCCGCCGGGTTTATGGACGAATATTACAGAAGTAGCGACAGGAGAGGAGCTAGCATAGATAAACCCTTTCTTTAGGTTCTCGTCCAGGTATTTGCAAAGAACCTAAAGCTTTATTTAGAATATATTATAAAGAGGGCTAAATGGAGATTGTTTTTTAGATTTAAGTTCAATTTAATGATTATATAGACAGTATTTGGGTAATTTATTAGCCTCTTTTTGCAAAAAGATGTACAGTTTGTTTTAATAATTTAGAGAAACCTTTTTAGCTAAATTAGTATATTTTTTAAAAATAAAAGCCTTTTTAATATCTTTTATTAAAATAATAAATAATTTATGTTCAAATTAGTAAATAAAAACTGTTATTAGTGTAACACTAATTACATAAATGTTTAGTTCAAGTTTTAAAAACGATTCAGATATGGATCATATATGCTTTAATTTTAATTTGTGTTAAAATTCAGGTGTTACGCTCCAAAGGAGTGTGAGGGACTGTGTTGGAGCTGGACTGAATCTATTAGGGTACTTCAATGAGAGTGTATCTAAGTGTGAGCTTAGATGAAACTAATAAACATGAAGAGAGGAATTCCAGAGGGGAATTCCTCGAAATCTATATACCCAAGCGAATGTGCTACTAGCTCTGCTAGCTCCATGAGCACTATAAGCACTCACGTGGCTGCTAGCTCTGCTAGCTCCATGAGCACTATAAGCACTCACGTGACTGCTAGCTCTGCTAGCTCCATGAGCACCATGAGCACTCACGTGACTGCTCGCTCAGGCAGGTGTGCCGACGCCCATGGCGGTCACGACCGCGGGTCGTAACACCACCTCCTCCTCCTCCAGCTGCATTGTCCCAATGTAGGTTTCCCTCCTTCACCTCCGGCCATGGCTAATCGTGTTATTAAAAGAATCCATAACCCGAAACCCTCAACCCTTCACAACTCCGCCTATCTCGATCGTATCTTACCGCAAGCCGTCGCAGTGATAGTGGCATGTTCCGAGTGTTTGAGTCGCAAGGTTATCTATATTTCCGCGCCCAAGGCAGCGAAGTGTGTAAGTTGTAGCAAGCTAGGTATCAAATGTGGCGGCGTTTTCTCTCCTAAGGAGTATGACAAAATTAAGGCTCAGTGCGAAAGGCTCGAAAAAAGAGTGGATAAACTGATAGATGCTATAGCCCAACTGCTAAAGCTGTGTCGTCAGATTCATACTCTGAAAAGAAAACAAGATGATATGTTGGAGCGGGAGGGCCTTGCCCTGGCTGAACTGGACGAACTCAATGTGGACTCTGCCGCTGTCGACTTCGACTGGGAGTCTCTGCTTGCGTCTGGCGGTGAAACTGCTGCAGCAACCGTTGAGAGTTCTGCAGGTTCCTCCTAGGTTCCCAGGTGTCCTCCTCCTGTGAGCAACCCCTCCATCGTACAAGGTACTTCTGACCGCTCTTTTGCAGTATCCTTTTGACCTCATACTCGTCCTCCTCTGGCTCCTGTTTCCATTCCTCCTGCACCGGTGTTTCAGGGTGCGCGGGCGTCAGTAGCGATACGTGGAAGACTGGGTGTACTCGTGCCTCCTTAGGTAGCTCCAACCGATAATTGACGCTCTCTACGACTTCCTGTACTGTAAAGGGTCCGACAGCTTTCTCTGAAAGCTTTTGTGATGGTCGTTTGGTTCACAGATTTTTTGTTTTCAGATAGACCTTATCCCCCCTCTTAAAGTGAGAATCTCTTGTTGTTTCCGGTTATTGTTTCCTCAATTTGTCGCCTATTTCGTCCCAAATTCTTCTAAGTTCCTCTACTTCTTTAAATCCCTTTAGATTTGTTGAATCTGGTTGTAATAAGATCCTAGGTTCTCTCTCTTTATTGGCCTTAAATGGCGTGTGTTTGGTTGTTTCGCTTTTCCAATTGTTGATGTATAACTGGGCCATTGGTAGCAGTCCTTTCCAATTGTTCTGTTGTGTGTTGATGTAATGTCTTAGATATGTTAACAGGGTGCAATTTGCTCATTCCGTCTGCCCATCCGTCTGCGGGTGGTATGCTGACAAAAGCTTGACCTTAATGCCAGTTCCTTTTGTAAAACTCTTCCAGTATTTGGATGTGTGTAACTTGTCTCTATTAGCAATAATCTCAATAGGATATCCCTTGTGTCTGAAGATCTCCTTAACCATTATCTGTGTTAACCCCGTAGCAAACAAGCTTTTTCGTGTCGGGATGTAGTATATGTATTTAGTGAACCAATCTACCACTACCAGAATGGCGCTGTATCTTTCTAATGTTGGTAGTCCCGTGATATAGTCCATTGAGATGCTCTTAAAGGGTGCGGTAGAAGGTTCCTAATATGTTTTTACTCCCTTCTGTGTCTCTTTCTTGCTTTTGTTTCAGTTACACGCTGTGCATCGGTGAACGTAGTCCTCAACCTCCTTTCTTGTAACCTTGTGCGCGCTCCGTCGACTGATCAGGTTGTACGTGCGTGCAATTCCTGGGTGTCCTGCCGTTGGATTATCGTGGCATTCCCTTAGCAGTTCTGCCCTGTTCATGCGGATATCACTAACCAATTCCGTCCCCTGTTTCTTAAATATGGATCAGCTCTCCACGTGATCTCTCTCTATGTGGTCTAGTTGTCGGCTTAAGGCGTCGGGGATAACGTTTTCTGTCCCCTTAATGTGTCAAATCGTCAGATAGTATTCAGCTAACATTTCTACCTATCTGGTCTGTCTTCTGTTCAACACCTTGGTGGTAGTAAAGGCTGTGAGGTTCTTGTGGTCTGTAAGCACCTCCACATTCTTCACACTCTGGCAATATACTCTCCAGTGTTTCAGCGAGTTCACTATTGCTAGTAATTCCTTATTATGGATCTTATAGTTCCTTTTTGCGGGTGTTAGTTTCCTAGAATGGTAGACCACGGGCCTCCATCTTCCTTGCTTATTAGGCTGTACTAGCCGAGCTCCCACAGCCAGGTCACTTACGTCAGTCTCCAGTCGGAGTGGTTTTGCGGCATCAAAGAAACAAAGTATGTTGTTGTCCGTTAATCGTTCTTTGATGTCCCTGAACGCATTCTCCTGGTCTGCCCCCCATTCAAAACCTTGATCCCTTTTTGTGAGGTTTGTCAAGGGTGCCGCCCTCCTAGAGTATCTCTCTATAAACTTCCGGTTGTAGTTGGCGGTCCCTAGAAAGCTCTGGAGCTGCTTGACACCGTTGGGCCTTGGCCAATCCTTGATTGCCTGCACCTTATCCGGATGGACTCGTATTCTATCGGTCCCCATAATGTATCTCAGGAACTTAAGGTTTAACTTAACCCACTCGCACTTCTCGGGTTTGAGTCGAAGTCCATGCTTCTTTAGTTGGCCTAGCACCCAGTCCAGGTGCTGTTCGTGTTCCTGTTCAGTGTTGGAATACACCAGAATGTTGTCCATATAATCGAGTACAAACTCATCCAGGTGTTCCCTAAACACGTTATTTATAAATTCCTGACAGGTGGCTGGTGCGTTGCATAACCCAAATAGCATAACGAGGTACTTATAGTGCCCGAATTGGATATTAAAGGCCGTTTTCCATTCATCTCCTTCCTTAATTCTGATGTTGTTAAATCCTGCACATAGATCCATTCATGTAAGGTAGCGCTTTCCTGCTATTCGGTTCTTAATCTCCTTTATATTGGGTAGAGGGTATGTATTAGGTATAGTGACTCTATTCAGTAGACGGTAATTAATACATGGTCGCAAGGTTCCGTCCTTCTTCTTGACGAATAGGACAGGTGCCCCTGCGGGCGAGCTAAATGGGCATATGAATCCCTTTTCCAGCTGGTCGTCCACGTATTGTCTTAGTACGTTCAATTCGTCTGTGGTCATCTGGTATATTGGCTAATGCCTTAGCCTGGCTCCTTCCATTAGTGGTATTTCATGGTCCCAAATTTGGTGTGCTGGTAGGGCGTCCTTCCCCTTCCCTTTTTTGAATAGGTCCATGTAAAGTTCTATAAACTTTTCTTTCAAGGGATGTTCCGATAATGCGCTATTATTTTGCCTCTGGTTCTAAGTGACTGCGTTTTGATCTGCTGTGCTAATCGAGTCAGCTCTCCTTTAAAGATCAACCTCTGTTCTAAGGATTGCATATTTTTGCATTTCCTTTTTCCACTTCCGAACTATCTTTGCATGTTGATGTTCAGAAAACTAAAGTATTTTATTAGTCCAGTTAAAGTTAGACTCATATTCTTTAAATTATAGTAATTTAAAGACAATATTGTCCCTATATAAATTCATTACCTGGAATGATCGTACTATAGGTAGGCCTTGAATCAATATTTTGAGTGGCTGGGTTACATACTTTATTTGAAAGTCACCTATCTATGGTCCACTGAAACCTCTTAAGACAATATCTTGCGTCAGTTTCCTGCAAGAAATACCCTGTTCCCTGACCCATTGTGTGGATATAAAATCTCCTATAAATTCACTGTCGATCATGACGGTGGCTGTTTTTTCTTAAATATTAACATCCGTAAACACATACTGTCCTAGTAATATCTTGTCATTACTGCTGTTAAAGGCTAATGTAAACTCATTTCTTTAGAGACTGCCTCTGTTTTTAAAGCTGTAGCTTTTCCCGTCATCCATGCTATTGCGGTTATCCTTGGTCATCCTACCCTTTCTTTTAGGCGTAGCGTATAATGTCAGTGTTCTTTAAAGAACTCTTTCTCTATCGTATATTCAACCTTATATTCTGCCCTTCTCTTGTAGGGTATATGTTTGCGGCAATCAGGCCTTATATATGTTCTCTATAATACCTTAATGCATTAAATTACCAATTCTAAAGCGTCCCTAGGGTTCATGTACATGAATGTTCCCTCTATAATGTTTATTAGAAAAGCCCTATGTTATTGTTTATTTTCTAAATGCTGTGTGCACTACAGCCTAGTGCAGTTGTACTATTAACACATGCCATCCTGACACTTCCCTATCACTTCCTTTTTTACTATTCTATAGTGTAGGCATCCCACAGTAGTACAGGATCCTTCGGATATTATATTGTGGCTCAGATTGTCTGTTGCCTACCGATATTTAAATGTATTAATTGGTGTGGCGTTTTGCTCGCGGTACAGGAACTCATTTTAATAACTAGGTTTCATGTGGGAGGCTTAATAGAACCAAACCTTGATTAACTCCTCCTTATCTGCAAATATGCTGTCTCAGATCCTGGGCTTATTATAATTGTCTCTAACCAGATAGTGGGTAAACAGATCCCTGGTCTCAGCTATCACCTCCCTACTTGACCATGTTAAAGCGGTTTGGTGGTCATTAGGCTGTGCTTTTGTCGTTCCTAAGTTAAAATTTATATCAACAAGGTCCCACTCATCAGATTCCTAATAGACCTCACTGTTAACCATTTGTAAGTTGTGCATAATTCGTATTAATGTTCCTGTAGTGTTATAGCCTGCCCTGGCCATATGAATTTCCTAGGTCTGGCTGTTCCGCTTCTTAAATCAACAATTTTGTGCAAAATGTCCTTCTTTTCTGCAGTTGTAGCATTTCTTTTCTTTTGCCTCTTTTTTCCTAATTCTAGCCGGTTCCTTGCAGGCTATACCAAACTGCATAGGTTCAGGTCTATAAGGGTCCGGCGTCCCTTTTCCCTTGGTCCTTATGTGAGGTTTCCATCCACCATGCTGTTTTTCCCACTTCCGCTCATATTGTTGCGTATACTTAGTCTAGGACTTCGTATATGCGGGTTGGTTCTCAAAGGGAAGCTCTGTCTTCAACAAAAGGAATACTTGTGAGGTCACAAGGGTAATTTAAGTACACTGCAACTAGCTGTAAGAAAGTTATATGAGTTGAATACGGTTGAGTCCATTAAAGAGAAGGGCTCGACCCTTTTTATATACTTCTCCATTTCCCTGTAGATCGGTGTAAGCGGGAGCTCCTGTCTACAAGAGTTACAACCCATATGCCCGCGTAGATGAGTCCCTCCGTCGACATCATCTACAGCGTCACGTGACCTCGGGTAACCTTCCCCTTTGGGATGGTCCGTAACACCATCTCCCCTTCCAGCAGGTCGCGACCCCGCGACTATTTCTTTCACTCCTTCGCGCAGTTGTCCTCTGATTCTGTAAGTCCTCATGCCTTCCCGTCAGGTGCTTTTTCGTTCCCGTCGTGCTGATTGTGTGGTTGCTGAAGGTTTTGAGGCGATGGTCGCCTGTCAACGTTGTCGTGACCTCTGTTTGTCCTGCCATCTGGCATCCTTTTCTTCTCGCTGTGCTGAGTGCCTTCAGGTGGGTTCAAAGTGTCAACCGGAAGCGGTGAACTTTGACCGGATAGTGTGTGCTCTAAAGGAGTTGGAAGACAAGAAGAGGGCAGCCAAACAGGAGTTCGAGCGCCTTGAGCGTAAAGAGCTCTGGATCTGGGCCCAAGCCGTCCAGGCCAAGGCCAAGCTAAGGCGGATCAAGAAGCAGATTAAGGTGTAGAAGGATCACAAGCGTCATGAAAACACTAGGGGTTTCGAGTTGGAGGCTCTCCAGAACTCAGGTAGCGTTGAGCTAGGTGATAACTAGTTGGAGGAGATTCTTTTAGAGCCTACTGCAGCTTCTGGGGACAATGGGTCCGTTGTTGTTAATGGAACCGTTCCACAAGTTTTCAGCAGCCCGTGAGGTTGCTAAGAGGTTCCTATATATTTTCTGAGGTTAGGTATCCTTTTCACTTAATGAGATAGAGCTAATCCTCCTTTCTCAGAACTCATTCCAGCTTATAATAGTTGTCTTCCTCCACCTTATATTTAAAGATCCGTTACACTAGCGTCTTTAATGCTGCCTTTTTTAATAGTAAAATGTTAAAGGTTTAGTGTACTTTTGTATCCTTTGGTAGTTTAAGTATATAAATAATAGATCCCTTTATCTGTTTAATTTTAAAGGATCTAACCTACTTGTAGTTAAGTTTCTTGTTTAGTTGTATAGTTTTCAAATTTTTAGTTAATAGATATACTTTATCCCCTTTTTTCAGCTAAGGTACCCTTTGATTCTTATTTTGTAGTGGTTGGGTTAATGTTTGCTATATTTTTGCTGCCTTTTGTAATGCTTTATCGGCTGTTCCTTTCCTCAAGTTTGGTCCTGGCATCCGTATGTTGATCTCAAAGTTTGCCTTATAGGGTGTTGTTTTAGTCGTGTTGGATGTTCGGCTGTTGTAGTATATTTGGGCTATTAATAGTAGTTCTATCCAATTATCCATATTTATAGATAAATAATGGCGTAGCCAGTTTTCTAAAGTCTGGTTTGTTCTCTCTATTTATCCGTTAGTTTGTAGGTGATAGGCTATTAATATTACAAGTTTTATTTACAGTTCTTTTATAAATGTTTTTCAATAGGCTGAAGTGAAACAGTTATTTTTATTTAACACTATCTCCTTTGGGAATTCGAATATACTGATTGTAGAGGTAATAAGTAATTATACTATCTTAAATGCATTGTAATCTTCTTAAAAGGGTGTAAATATAGTATACTTTATAAACCTGTTTACTGAGACTATAATAGAGTTGAACTTCTCCCTTATTATAGAGTGTTTTAACTTTGGTAGTTTGGTAATAAAGTTAACCCTCAAACTTTTCTATAGTTCTATAAGTGGTGGCCAAGTATCTGCCTATTCTGTAATTCCTTTTGCCGTTTTGTTCTTTTGACAATGCACACAGTGTTGTATGTACTCCTTCACTTTCTTTCAGTACTAAGCTATCTTATACATTTGTTATATGATATTAGTGGTATTATTGATTCCTAGGTGTCTATATAGTATTACATTATGGCAGGATTATATTACTTCCTGTTTCATTTCTTTTGGTACTTAGAGATATTGTTGTGGCCCTCTTTTGCATAGATTAGCCACTTTTATAGACATTATTTTCTAACTATTGAATTCTTCCAGTTCTAGTTTCATTTTGTCTAAAATTAGTAGATTTGCTGTCTAATTTGGACTAAATGTTTTGTTATAGTTTTTTTATAAAATAGGTATTTTTGTAACATCTTTTTCTTCTATATAATCCTTTCTTCAACTAAGTGTATTCGCTTATCCGTTTTCTTTTTTTAAATAATAATAAATCTTGAACTTATATTATTTAAATAATTTTAATTATTTAACCTATTTTTAGTTTAATTGCTTTATAGTAGTAAATGTTGTTAGGTTTTTATAGTCTATAAAGATGTTAAGTTTTAACACACTTTTAGTATAAATGTGCTAATATTTTAGCACTATTACTATTACAAATAGTTTTTTGTTGTAAATGTTGTAATTTTATTCTGCAGGTGATAACTTTTATGAATAATATGTGACCGGTTGTTACTTTTTGTTGTATAATTATATTAAATATATTCTAATAGCTAAGTTTAATATATCTGTTTTGATTTGTCCTTTTTGGTTAGCTTTAAATATTATTAATATTAGTGATTTTGAGCATGCTTTTACCAGTTCTCTAAATGATTATTGCTGCTTATTATTCTATTAGTATTTATAATCCTTTTTGGTTAGTTAGATTAATAGTTTTACCTTGTGTGAATATTTTTTAATGAACTGTTAATTAAAATTGCAGAATTTTAAGAATGCCTATACTTCTTTCACATTAGTTAGCTTTAGCCACTCCCAAATTGCTTTACTTTTGTTAAAGCTGATATACATACCTTCTTATTCTACTATATGGTCCAGAAATTTCACTTTAGTTTTGTAAAATTTACACTTCTCTGGCCTTAAATGCAAGTTAATTTAATGGATTTTCTCTAACACTTGGTTAACATGTTTCCTGTAGGTCTTAAGGTCCTTCAAGTAGATAAGAATATTATTGAGGTAGGCCATACAAAAAAGGTTAAGAAAGGGTCACAGAATGTTGTTCATTAACGCCTGACATGTCACTGGTGCATTGGTGAGTCCAAAGGGTATAACTTGATACTCATATAGGCCGTATTTGGTGCAAAATGCAGTCTTCTATTCTTCTCCTGCTTTTATGTATATTAGGTTATAAGCTTCTTGTTAATCTAGTTTAATGAAGTATCTAGCTCTTTAAAATCTGTCTCTCATCTTTAAAATATTTAATAAAAGATAGCGATCCTTTATAGTCTTGCTGTTAAGGTCTCTATAATTAATATAAAGTCATAGTTCCTTATTCTTTTTTGGTACAAATAGCACCAGTGATCCAACTAAAGACTTTAATTCTTGTATGAACCCCTTTGCAAGGTTCTCTTTAAGATATCCCTAAAGTACCTCTAGCTCTTTCTCTAACATGCCGTAAATAGCCTTAAATAATGGCTTCTTTCTAGAGTGTAATTTTATCTTATGATCCTATAGCTGATAGATAGGTAGTGCCTCTGGCCCTATCTCTTCCTAGAATAAACTTACCTACTTGATGTATTCTTTAGGGATATTAAAAGTGGTGCTAGTTCTTTTAAACTCACTTAGGCAGTGTGGCGAGTCGCCTAATGGTTCTAATCTCCGTTTCATAGAGCCGTTGTTGTGCAAAGAAGAGTAATTACAAAGCTGCTCTTCCTTCTTATCTACTAATTCTTTACAGGATTGTGCAGGTCGCAATATGGTAGCATATGTACATTCTTTGAATTTGAGTACTCCTGTCTTCCAATTAATAGTTAGGTTATGTTTCTGCAATTAAGGCAGTTCCAGAATGACTGTATTGCCTATTATTTTTATAATATTGAAGCTGATCATTTCTTTGTATTCTAAAATTAACATCTTTAAAGATTGGGTTTCCTGATTAACATTCTGTTTGTTAAAATAATTTCTATCAATTATATAAATATTGTACATTTTTTTCTTTTTCTATACCAATAATTATAATTCATATATATATGCTATTAATATAATGTTTATAGTAGTACCTAAATTAATAAATACTATAGTTTCTTTGCCATTTAAAGTAATTTTTTTTTTCATTAGGCCTACACTTAAGGCTCTAACTGTTAATTAAGTAACTATATTAACCTTTTCTATGTTATTTGTGTATAGAAAGTCTATTCGTTTTTTAACAGTAATTTACCGCAATTTGCCTCTTTTGCGGGTCCAGGTTCCGTCTAGTTGAGCCAATCTTGCTTTATTACTCCTATATTAGTAAAATACTTCCTAATGTGTTGCCTATATATGTTACACTGCAATCCCATTGGACAGGTTTCTCAGGGTGATATTTATATACATTCTGGCTCCCACCGTTGCTGGTGCCAGCCTTTTGAATTTCTAAGAAAGATTATTACCGCTTGTTTGGCTTGTAGGTGATAGATATAGGTATTCTGGTTGCAATAAATCCATAATAATTGCAAATGTGGTAATGTAGGGTGCCATTGTTTGTACTGCTGTCTTTCCATTATTACATGGTTTGCGGCATAATAGAAAACCGAATAGTCCTCCTTATAGGTATATATCAGCTGCATTAGCGTAGATCCATTGTGGTTCCATATATTAAGCCTGTAAATAAGGTTCTCCTTTTGTTATACTATTGTTGCCTCAAAGTACCTTATTTTTAACAGTTAATAGTTGTCAATCTTTTTGTTGCTTAGTTACTGCTCTTCTGTTAGTCTGTACATCTACTTTCAGTTGTAGTGTAACTTGCAACAGTCTGATAAGCAAACTCTTTAATCGTTGTTCTAACATGCGTGTAGTTGGTCCATTCAGTCACTATAACATTGTAGCGTTAAGTCACTTAGCATACCTGAGAACTATCCCATGCTTCTTTTGTCAATCAGGTAGTAGCCACAGCCCAAGTCCTTGCACTTGTTCCAGCTACTCGCCTGGCATAGTGTTGGTAGACGTAATTGTCCATGGTTCCTCCGGTCCCTGTCGTGAAAGGTACAGTTCCAATATGCGCACTGCGTCCAGTGGACATCTGCATGTAGTGCATTTCTCTTGTCAAATTGTGGGTCCTCTCTGCAACGCCCAGGCACCATGAACCTATGTTCGTCCGTTGATAATTGGAAGGCGGGCTTCCACTTGATCCGTGGCTCTACCAGCTCCTTCCATTGTTGGCGTTGTTCCTCATATGTTTCCTCATTATCCGACTATGTTGCTTCTAGTGTTCCCTGGTTTTAACACTCTTTATTAAAGTCCGTTAAGCTATTAGTTAAGATTTTGAAAGTTTGTTTTAGTGGTACCTGCTGTGGCTCTATAAATAGGTTTTGTTGAAATACCATGTTGATAGCCTCTGTTTGTGGCTGTTTGCAATTTCTGGCAATGTGTTCCTGTTGTTTACAGTTATAACACTTACAGCCCTTTGCCTTTTTTGCACCTTCTTTGCACGGTTTCTGTTCCACCATATTAATCTCTATCATGTCAGGATGCTTACTCTGGTGCGACCTCTGCGTGTGAGGTTTCCCATTCCCTTTGAACGTTCCTCTCACGTCCCCTCAACATTCAGCGTTTGGTTGGTTGTGTGCTCGTTCAATGGTTTTGTTCTTTAAGGTATCATTAATCCGTATGGCCTCTCTCTGGAGGTCCTCTATCTCGCTGGTAGATACTCTGGTTCACATAAGTTCATCCTTGACTACATCTTTTAGCCCCTTGTAGTATATTGCTATGAGTGCCTCCTCGTCCCAGCTAAATTCGGCAGAAATTTCTTCAAACTTCTGGGTATATTCCACAATAGAGTAGTTCTGGCGTACATGCTGAATAGCGTGTGAAGCGTTTTCCGCCACATTAGCCACATTAAAGACCTTCTCTATTCGTTTAGCGAACTCTCTGAAATGCTTAAACATTTAGGTATTCTTAGGCTCCTCATTCTCTACCTCTGTACCATCCTTATTCCTCCCTTGGGGCTGCAGATACTTCCTCATCTGGGGCTTGAGCCACTTGTAGGCTTGTCCTTTAAGTTATCCTACTGTGAACATCACCTTCTTGTTAGATAGTATCCTGCTTCCCTCAAAAGCAAAATGAATTTGCAGTAAAGCAAGCCAATTATTCAACTTCTAGCAATTGCCATTATATAAAAGAACAACGTCCTTCTTGCTGTTGTTTATGCTTTGGATTAAATTAATAGTTGATCCTTGTGCAGAATAAAGAGACATCCTGTGGGGTATTCAAAGTGTTGCGTATACTTAGTCTAGGACTTTGTATATGCGGGTTAGTTCTTAAAAGGAAGCTCTGTCTTCAACAAAAGGAATATTTGTAAGGTCACAAAAATAATTTAAATACACTACAACTAGCTGTAAGAAAGCTATGTGAGTTGAATACAGTCGAGTCCATTAAAGAGGGGGGCTCGACCCTTCCTATATACTTCTCCATTTCCCTGTAGATTGGTGTAAGCGGGAGCTCCTGTCTATAAGAGCTACAACCCATATGCCCGTGTAGATGAGTCCCTCCGTCGACATCATCTACAGCGTCACGTGACCTCGGGTAACCTTCCCCTTTGGGATGGTCCGTAACACATATAAAGCATTATCCCGTGAGATAGTCTCCTTCTTTAGAGCTGTGAGAGTGTCAAGAACAGCCCTAGATCTCATTAGTTCATCCTTAACATCCTCTTTAAGTCCGTTCCGGTACATAGTGATCAACAACTTATTTTCCCAGCCCGTCTTCTATGCGTACTCTTCGAACTATGCAGTGTACTCCTAGGCTAAAGTCTTCTGTTGTAGGGTTTGTATTATACAAATAGTTCCTTATTCCTCGTTGGTCTTGCCAAAGATAGCTGAGATAGCCTGCATAAACCTTTCAAAAGATTCCATAGCTTAGATGGTCTCTGCTGAAGCATTATTTTCAAACATTTCCTCCACCAGAGGTGTAATTCACTCCTAGGCACGCCCTCTGAGATAAATAGTAGCAAACAGAGCCTGGCGGTTGCTAAGTATCTCTGCCCCTTTGAACAGAAGATACAAGCGCACCTGCATAACCCACTGTCAAAGTTTGTGTCGTTCACCATAATACTTATCGGATATCTGGGGTCCTCCTTTGCCGTTATTGCCGTCACTCTAACAGGTGGTGAATCTTCCACACGATTCAATACCAGACATCCTCAAGGGTGTTTATTATATTACACTCCAAAGGAGTGTAAGGGACTGTGTTGGAGCTGGACTGAATCTATTAAGGTACTTCAATGAGAGTGTATCTAAGTGTGAGCTTAGATAAAACTAATAAACACAAAAAGAGGAATTCCAAAAGGGAATTCCTCGAGATCTATATACCTAAACGAATGTGCTGCTAGCTCTGCTAGCTCCATAAGCACCATAAGCACTCACATGGCTGCTAGCTCTGCTAGCTCTATGAGTACTATAAGCACTCACATGACTGCTAGCTCTGCTAGCTCCATGAGCACCATAAGCACTCACGTGACTGCTCGCTCAGGCAGGTGTGCCGACGCCCATGGCGGTCACGACCGCGGGTCGTAACATCAGGTTCAAATTTAATCTCAGTTCAAAACAGTTCTTTTTTTATTTTTAAGATTACTTTATGCAACTCAACTTTCTAAAAGGTTTAAAGGCAATACCTAAAGTTTAAACTTTTAGTTATATATTTCCACTGCTGCATATTCATAGTAGTTAATGGTAGTTTAGATAGATTAGGTTAGTTTGTGTTGAACAGGTTCAGATTTAGGGATTTATATTGAGTACATACTTTAAAAGTGAATTGTATAGCCTTTATATCCCAGTTGAAGGCTATTTTATATTGTTTCATCCAGAGGAGGCCCAGAATAACATTATATCTTTCTAACATTGTGATAAATAGTAATAGAGTCTCACTATGCTTGTTGTGTTCTAAATATATATAAACTGTATACAATATATGGCCAGATAGTAGACATTTTCCATTAAAACTAAAGAGATCAATAGGCCAATCAAGTTTTGTAAATTCTAAATGGTTCTGTTGCATATAGGTCTTATTAATAAACACTTTTCTAGAGACCCCAGAGTCTATTAGAGCTAACGCAACATGGCGGACATTCCTTTATATCAGTGTATAAAGAATTTCAATACATTGTTCCTAGTTACTTTCAGAGTAGTAAAGCAAATTAATCCAGACCATATAGTATCTCAAGGAGCAATTTAACCTTAGAATAAGCCTTTCCTCTTTCTAGAATAGAATGAGCAAGAAGATTGTAATAAATCGGGTAAACATATAGACCCGAAAGTGTAAGGTGAATTAAGAGTGTAATGAGTACAAGTTAGAGGTGAACATCCTTTAGTAGGGACTGAACCATCGGAATGAGAACTAGAGCCAGATACACAGAGAGATATTCGAGAAAGCAGAATAGAGCAGTTCAAAGATATATAATTAGAGGAACTATATTTAAAACAGAGATTAAGTTTCTGGCAATAATCTTATTTATATAATTCCTTTAGAGCGTAGCTAAAAAAGGCATAATCAAGATTTATAGTATTTAAGTCTTTTTATATGTAAAGAGTATGTGTAGTATATTTCACTTAATTTAACTGTCTGACAGGATATTCTAATTTTAGTATATTCATAAAATAAAGCTAATTATTATAGTGTTTATTAATTAAATTAATAGTACCTTCCAGCAAGCTAGATAGGTTTACCCTAACTAGAGACATCTTTAAGCCAGGTTCTAGAGAGTCAACCAGTTGGTTTATTAATGCAGTATTATTTTAGTCTAATTCTTATGCATATTAATGGAAGCTCACAAAGTAGGAAGGGAAGCTTATCTTTCCTTAATTTATACGACTAAATTTTCCTTATGCAGTTGTCTATTGGTTTGGGTTGCTGTACAAAGCTTTTAAAAATTCTACCAATTTCTTGAGCATACTAGGGTTAAACGGAGAGATCAGATTGGCAACAGCATTACCTATTTAACTTAAAGTGTATATCAGTTTGCTCTCTTTAGTAAAGTACTGGTTAATATTTCTGCAGAGTTTATTTTAAAGCTGGTAAAGAAATGGATATAAGTTAGACCTTTTACTATAGAATTTCTTCGGGTTAGAAAGCCTTTCGGATTTTGTAGTTAATTTGTTAGCATTTTGTAGAAATTTTAAAGATTTGAAGCCATCTCTTAACTCTAATAATCGATTCTTAACGGTTATTTAAAGATCATTACTCTCTAGCGGAGTAATAATAATAAAAAAAGTCTGTTTACTTTGTAGCTTTTTAGTAAAAGCTTTAATATAGCATTCTTGCTGCGCTAAAGTTGCAGTAAATGTAGCCTATATAGTGTCTATTTATTCTTTGAATTGGACAGCCAATTGTTCCTGAATCTAAATAAATGCTTAAACAAGATCCAGTTGAGCAAATATTATATATAAATTAGATTTAATTTAAATTCTATTTAAATTAGAGAAAAATAAATAGTGAACGTAATATAGTGTTATAAAAAAGGCATAAGCTGTGTAGAAAAAGCTTGATTGCTAGCTATTCATATTTGCTACATGCGCATACCATGTGCAATATGCATATAAGACATTGCATAAAGAATAGAAAGAACAAAATAGGGCAGGGTAGGCGCGTATGAAAAGTCTGCTAGCTAGTGGCTTGGCAATTGCGTGCACGTGACAGACATCCAACCTTGGGAGTCTGCGCAGTGTCACAACCGTGACATTGAACTCTTATTCTCTGTTCTTAAGGCCTAAATTTGTTGCCATTTTAATAATAGCTGAAGAACATTTTTTGAATCATTTAATAACTAGTTAAAAATGGCAATTTAATAGAATTACTATAACCATTTTGCTGTTAAGCATTTTTATTATTTTGGTAACAGTGGATATATTTTTCTCAATAAATTTGAGCAAATTGAGCTTAAATTAATAGAGTTTGAGCAGAAAATAGGTAAAATTAGTTAGTATAGTATAACTAGCTAATAGCTATTTAGTAGGGTTCTATAATTTGATATTTTTTTGTTATGTGTTTACCACTATGTATAAGGGTTTAAAGTTTTAAATTGGCAAACTGTTTGAATATTTTTATATATAGGTTTAAAGCTTTAAAAATTCTTGCAAAACGCTCTCACAAAGCTATTAAATATTCCTCTTTTAATAGTAAGATTATATATTAAGTTATTAGCTTGTTCTATTGCTTTAAGGTCATTTAGTGACTAGCATTCATCAAGAAATACCTTCTCTGCCCTCTGGATCTTCTTTCTGAGGGCAGGTCGACAGGTGTTGGCAAGCTTCTAAGCGAAAAACTTCCTCACTGCGTCCTCTTTCTCCTCCCTTTCTGCAATAGGGCTTAAGCGAAAAGCTTGCTGGATAGGATCGCGATGTTCGCCGCCTGTTGGTGCTGCTGGTGCTGCTGGTCCTGCTAGTGTTTGATAAGTTGGTGTGATTTGGGTAGAAACAGCAGGTGGCTGGTGCGTAAAGTATTTATCTATTAACTCTATTAACCTCTCGTTTATAGTATACTATATCTTTTGCTGTCGCTATTCTATTATTTATTGTTATATTTTTGCCATTAACAGTTGCCCTTGGGCTATAGGATTTTTTATATTGCTGGTAATAGCGCCTTTCTTCTTTCTCTATTTGTCTTAAAGCGCCATTAAAGGATTTTCAACTGTAGTTTTATTGTGTAATATACCACTTGCCTAGCGCTTTATGTTAATAATAATAAAATTGAAATACTAATTAGTAATATTAGTAAAGCACTATTACTTAAAATTAAAAAAATTAAAGTCTTTATAGGCTTACTGATCTATAATTTGTTTATTGTAATTCCCTGTTTTATTATAATACTTTTAAATTATAGAATATTAACACTGTTGTTGATTAAAGTAAGTATTTCTTTGAGAGTTAAGTAACAGAAACTAAAAAGGACTACTTTTAACATTTATTTATAAGGGTCTTTTAGAAACATTTATTTTAACTGCCTTAATTTTAATAATAACCTTTATATCTTTTTTTAATTAATTATATTCCTAATTAATAAAATTCTTAAGCTTATGCTAAAAAGATTTGCTGAAATTATTAATGTTAAAATCACAAATATTTGGCCTAATAGAGATATTCTTGTTAGAATATATAAGCTTATATTCCCTAACTAGGAAAGGTGTTTCATATGTACAACAATCACAAGGACTTGTAGCTATCACAGAAGCTACACGAGCACATACAGATTAAAGGAATAACTGTATACCCGTGATACAGATAACTATATATTTGAATATCCGTTATTCAAATAGTTATATAGCCGTATATTCCGTGTATATCCGTTATTCGGCTGATATAATAATTTATATCCATTATCTGGCAGTATAATATACGTCCGATGGACAAATATTTACCTGAATTAAATAGATATATAAGACTCTGTTGATAGCCACTCTTTTATAATGAAAAATCAATCTCAGAGTTCTTCATATTCCTTCATGGTAGCAACAGTTGATTCTTTCCTAATCTGGAAATTTCAAATCTTTAATTTTTTCATTGGCTGAACGCAAGCTGAACCTTAACCCTATTTGGTTAACTCAGGGGGCCTAATTTCTTAGCATTTCTTGGCATACTTTTTATGTCAAAATCTTCTTATTAAGAAATTCAAATACCATATTGGTCTGTATTACATCCCCAAAAGTTTACTAAATTCGCAAATTTCTATTAGGGGGGGTCACTATTAGCAGTTTTTAACCGATCTCTTCTAATTAGAAAAATCTTTCCTAATTAGATTAGATAGTCTCTAAGGATCAAACTATTTGTGAATTTAGCCTCTGATTAAAAGAAGTCTAACACGCCTAAGGGGCTGTTTCTTTGTTTATTCCTCATACTCATTAGTTTAAGCTTATTACCTGTTTGGACAAGGTTAGCTATATCCCTAAGAGCTAGGCTTGATATAGAGAGATATAGTTAATCGGCTATTGTTTAAAGGAATACAATAAACCATCCAAACTAGGGATAGTTGTTAGCCCTCTAATATCCGGATTTTGAATACCTATTTTGGACCTATTTTAGATCACGTCTTTACTTTCAAATATTACCTTTATTGGCAGGTAATTAAGGTTATTTTTAATCTAATTATTACTATTATTGTCTAAAAAGGAAGGTAAATAAGGGTTTATTATAGAATTTTTAATATTTTTGAACATATTCTGTAAATAGGTTGAATAATAGTACCTTTTAACCGAAGTGTTAAATCCTGTGGGTTTAAATCTATTCTAGCAAGCCTATATATATATATTAATATATAGAATATATATAATATTTGTTATATTTATTATATTATTTACCAGAATAAACCTCAAACTTTTCAACCATACTGAGATTCGAACCGTAGATTATCTAAATTATTCTCAATTAGATTCAACATTTAAACAGAACCTAATAATAACAAGTTTACATATAATTATACTATAATACTATAAGCCCTTTTAAATATATATAAAATAATATATATATATACCTTAAAGATGGGTAAAGACAAATTCTCAAATATTGACCGGCTTACTGGGTCTGGTAATTATAATATCTGGTTTATAAGGATTGAAGTAGCCTTAGTTGAGACAGATAATGCAATATATATACCAGATATACGTTCTAATTATTTAATGGAAGTCAATTTGACGTAAAGCGATTCTAAGAAGGGTATATGCGCCTCAAAAATCAAAAAGATTTTAAAAAATGGTCCTTTATTGCAAATTAATAAATTAAACGACCTTTAAGAAATTTGGAAATGTTTAAAACAGCTATATGCCCCTAAAAGCTTTAGCTCAAACTTTTATTTATTAAGGGAGTTTTTTAATATAATTTTAAAAACGTTTAAAAAGGCTGAAAATTACCTTAATAAAATTAGATAAATTACTACTAATTTAAGTGCATGTAAGATAATATTACCTAATTAGGTAATAGTTGTATGAATTATTAATAATTTATTTAAAGAATATGATAATCTGGTATCAATATTTAATAATAGCTATCATAATAAGTCAAAAGATAGCGATTTTGATATGAATTTTATATATTCTTAAATTTTAGATGAATTTAGACGTCTTAAAGGCTTAAATATTCTTAAAAATAATGAAAATAAAGCCCTAATTACTCAATCGGGTAATAGATTAAAGAAAAATAAAAAGGGCAAAAACAAGGATAGAAAAAATCTAAAATACTCTTATTGTGAAAAATTAAGGCATTTAAAGAAAGACTGTTATAATAAATACTCAAAAAAGCGTTCTAAAAAGGAAACTGGTTGTACGAATACAAATATAGCTAAAACTACTCTAATATTAATAGAGGAACCCATATATAAAATAAATATATAGGATGAAACAGAATGGATTTTAGATTCTGCTTTAGCTTGACATATAAGCTCAAATAAAGGTTTATTTACAAGCTTAAATATAAGCTAATTTGTTGTAAATTGGGGTGGGGCTAACCGTCTACAAGCTAGCGGTGTTAGAACTATTAAAATACAGTTTAAACATATAGATTGTATAACTACAATAGAGAATGTACTCTATATATTTTAGATGAACATTAATATACTATTTGAGAAAGCTATAGTCGAAAAAGGCTATAGAGTCACTAAAGATAAAAATAATTGTTATATATTTGATAAATATAACAATAAATTCGCATTAGAAACTTGGAATAATAAGCTATCTATTATATAGGCTAAGAATATAAATCAAAACCCTATATATATTGTAAATGACAAAGAAGATTATAAGAATATTAATATAGCGCGAAAATCTGACCAGATTATACAAGAAATCAATAATAATACTTCCACAGAGGATAATATTACTGAAAATGGTAATTTAGCCTTGATAATAGTCAATAATACACCTAATAACTGGCATAAATGACTAGGACATATAGGGAATACCCCTTTGTTTAAATTACCTCAGAGCAGCGATTCGTTAAAGCTAGAAGGTTCTTTAACGAACTCTAATATAAGCAATAACTGCGAAGTCTGTATAGCTGCTAAAATGACAGTTATAAAAAACAAGCCTAGCTCTAATAATCATAATAATGATTATAGAATATTAGGTAATATATGGGGACCTGTTAGGCCTATAATACCTTTTAAAAATCGATATTTTGTAACCTATATAGAAAGCACGTCTAGATATGCTACTATTATATTATTAAAAAATAGAAAGCAAATTTTAGAAGAAATCAAGGCCTATATAGCCCATATGTAAAGGCAAGAACTGAATATATTTGATAAAATAACGCGTATATACTTAGATGAAGCTAAGGAATATCAAAGCTCTGAATTTACTCAATTATTTAGAGATATGGGTATAACTATATTCTACTTTAGCCTCTATATGCATAATTAAAATGGGGAACTAGAGCGTTTTAATCGAACTATATTAAATAAAGTTAGGGCAATGCTAATACAATTAAAACTACCTTATATTTACTGGAGAGAAGCAGCTATTACAGCTGTATATTTATATAATATAACTCCAAATAAGAATTTTGATTGGAAAAGCCCTTATGAAGCTAAATATGGTAAAAAACCTAGTTTAAACCATATTAGGATATGGGGATCTATAGCTTATATGCGGGTTGCAGAACCTATGTCAAAATTACATCCTAAAGCTATACCTATGATCCTTATCGGCTTCGAAAAAGGCAATTATAAACTGTTAAACCCTTTAACAAGGAAGGTTACTAAAGCTAGAGACGTACAAATAATAGAGGGTAAATTTTATAATAAATTACCTGATTTACGGAGAGATATAGAGAATAAAATAGATAATACTAAAATATCTGATATATCTGATTTAGAAAACATAGATATAGAGAATAATAAAGAAAATTCTCTAAATAAATCAGCTAATTCTTCTAAAAATATTACCTTTATCGATTTATACACAGAATTTGATAATTCTAAGGAAGCATCCCCAAAAATAGATATAGATGTATATAATGAAGCTGAAAATATAGCTAATTATCCATTAGAATCTCTAGAAACATTATTTAATTAGATAATACCTGAAAAACGTGACTATTCCTTATTACCTCCTGTTAGGTCTTTAAGATCTAGAAAAAATACCTATAATCCTGCAGAGACGGATATAGAACCTATATAGAATATCCCACGTGATAATATAGAGGTACAAATACCTAATTTAGGTATAGATAAT
>JAGFML010000177.1:0-21091 GCA_021030945.1 Pyrenula aspistea
AGAGCCCTCTGGGCTGCGCGGGCTCGGGCTGGAAGACGAAAAACCCGGCCCAGCCCGCCCCATTTCGCAGTCTAATTTCCATATTAATATAGGAACAACTCTAACACTAATTGAATCTAAAAAGCCTTAAAGAGGCAGATATTGGCATCTAGAATAATTAAATATGGCGGAAATGAGCCCCCTAATGGAGATATAGCCTAAACTTAAATTTTACACTATATTAAAAACTTATAGAACTATTAAAAACTAATTCAAATTTGCTATTTTAGCCAGATTTTAGCTTTAACATAATTATAAAAATGGAAAAGTTATTATCTATTGAAATTAAATGTTATATTAATATTTATATTAATATAAAGTATTTCCTAAAAATTAATTTATTTAAATAAAGATTTTTTTATTATATTTTTAAACTTACACTTTATCCCAATTCTATTCTATTTTTGTAAAATTCTATTTCTAATTTTAGTCTTTCTATTTGCAATAATTAAACATATTTTTAAACATTTTATTTATAAGTATTACAATAAGTGCAGCAAAGAGTACAATAAAAAGTTTTATGTTTACTATAGTGAACCTATTATGCCTTTATTAAAACGTATTAACTGCAAAGGCTTTCCAAATCTATATAAAGATAGAGAAAATAGAGAGGGTACTGTTAAACATTCTGTTAATCTAACTTCTAGTTTTACGATTCCTCAAACTTCTAATTCCGTGGTTCTTCAAAATATATAGATCAATTCCAACACTTGATTCCCAATCCTATTCAACAATAGCACTGCTGCTCGCCTATAGGCTATTAACCAAAATGCTTAATGAAGTATTGCATTGCACCCACACTATGCTGGTGGTCTAGGAGGAGCTTTAAGCATTAGCAGGTGTGCTATGTACGCTAGAGACCGTGTGGCGGTCAGAAATACGACTCTAGATAATACTTTAGGTGCAGATAGTGTCCCTTGTGATGTGCATTTCTAGTGTAGTTTTTATACCCTGGAGCATTCAGGTTGTACAAATTAAGTTAATATTTAAAAAACTAATAATAATAAATTAAAAGCTTCTCTATATTACTATATATTTTGTTTATATTAATATAAAATAAATATGTATAACTTTTCCTTTTAAATTAATTATATCTTTAAAATTCTTCTTGCAAAAAAATATTATTAATAAACTATTAAAGAGTTATATTATTTTTAGATTAAGTTTTAATAATAATAAATAATATCCTACAATTAAAATGTATAAACTACAAAGTTCAGTTATATTTTTAAATAATATTAAAGAATATTACTATTTATAGAATCTAATTAAACACTTAAACATCATTTAGAGTTAGGTTAAGTATCTCTACATTTGCTAAAAGCAGAAAAACATAATGTTAAACATATCTAGTGCTTTTAATAATATTAAAGAGCGCTTATTAACACTAAAATGCTAAAAGATCTGCACAATATTAGCAGCTAAAAAAAAGCTGGCGGTGAAAATAAAACAGGTGAAAAAAAAGTTTATAATTAAGAAAAAGCTAATAGTAAAAAAAAAGAGACTTTTAAAAATAAAAATTAAAATTACTGAAAAATATTTTGCAGTAAAAGTTTCTATATTAATATAAAGATAGATTAATATATGAATTTTTAGGAAGTATTTTTTACTAAATTTTTGAACTTTATAACATCTTGTTTTTAGACCTTTACTTAAAGTTAAAAGGAAATAGAAATACATTTGGATAGTCTATTAGAGAAAGATATAAAGAATTTGAATTTAACTGTAATTAATGCTACTAATTTACTCAATTTAGATAGAATATTTACCAGAAGCTGAGCTAAATAATAAAGCATTTAGTCCTTCATTTAAAAGAGTTTTGAATAAATAGAACCATAGTTATAGAGTTATTCTTTATAAGAAATTATTATAGGTTTATAATGTCAATATTTTTATTATAAAATTTATAAAAGTATAATTTTTAGCTAAATAATTTTAAACTATAAGCAATTTAGCTAAACTAAAAATATTTTTACTACCTTTATATTAATTTAAATTATCTATACAAACCTTAAACAAAAAAAATATCCCTCTAACTCTTATATTAATTTAAACTACTTATATAAACCTTAAAAAACATAAAAGCACCTTTATACCATTCAAATTGGTATAAAGATATTATATATACTCTAAACGGAGTTATAATAGTATTTATTTATACTCTATATTAATACAAAACTATACTAATTTTAAATTAATATAAAGATATTTATAAAACTTTATATCAAAAATCAATTACTAAAATAACCTTTAAATTAATATAAAAGTCCTTTTTGTTAATATTAATTAATTTGATTGTATTTTCTGTTTCAATAAGATCAGCCTTGCTTTTAATAAGTTGTATCTTTTTCTTGATTGTTTTAACAGTCCGTAGAGAGAGTATATTGTACTTAATATGGGGGCTAATACGCCAGTAATTGGCCTATTATTTAAATTTCCTTTAGAACAGGAGGCGTATAGCCTGTTCCATGAAAATATGGCGTTTAGAGTGTTTAAAAAGATCCTCTGCCATATAGACTTTCTCTGGATCCAGATTTATTAAAGTCCTCTCAACAGAATCATTTTAATTAAATGATTCTATTTCTAATTGAGTAAGTTTATAGTATTTAAATCTTATATCACATATATAAAAGCTGTTAAAAGTTTGATCCAAATTTTTACAAATGGTTTTACTTTTTCTTTTAAATTTATTGTTATTTAACTCCTATAGCAATTCTCTGAATTTATAATTAACATTAACATCTATCTGCTTTTAATTAGCTTTATTAATCTCCTTTTTAATATTATAATTTTTATTAAAACTAACTAATTTTTTTTTATTTAACTTTTTCTTTTTTTTATATTAATATAAAAAATTATTCTTTATAGTTTTATCTTTTTTTAATAGTTTTTTTATTTATTTTAGTTTTTTTAGCTATTTAATCTTTTTTTTTTTCTTTTTTTTCTTTAATATTAGCTTATTTAGCTTTTAAATAAATTCATTAAATAGATATTTAATAGACTGAATGTTATGTTATAATTATTAATGTTAAATTGGAGATATTTTAAACACGCTAGTTAAATTAGCTGTATTTTCTATTAACTATTTACTGCTGTTTTATACTATATTAGAATCTTTAAAACCTAAACTTTTAAAAATGGCTCTTTATTTGCCCTTTTTGTTCTTTATTTTCTATTATTGGTAAATATTAGCAATTTTATAGTTATATTTATTAAATAGATTAATTAAAATCTATAAAACATTTATATTAAATATTTATACTGTTAGTTTAAAATATATTTTATTTAACTGTTTAAAATCTTAATATTAGTTATAGAAATTATTATTTTTAAAGTAAAAAATATCATATTTAATAAATTAATTAATTTAAAAATATATTAAATACTATTTGTTTTATATTAATATAAAAAATCTTAACTTATATATATAATATAATCCTAAAACTATATTTTTATTAAAATATTAATAACTAATATTAAAACTATTATATAGCTATATATTTTTTAAAAATTAGTTTTTTATATTATTATACTAAATATGGCTATTAAAAATTTTAAATTATATTTATTATTATTAAAATTTATAACTATTAAAATCCTTTTATTAAAAGTAAAATCTATATAAAAAATTTCTATATTAATATAAAAACTATTTAATAATATATTTTAAAATTATATTATTAGAATAATATTTTTTTTAAAAAGAATTTTTTTAAATATAATATTTTTTTCAATAGGAAATATATAATTTAAAATTTATAAATAAAGATTATAAACTTTAAACAATTTTTAGTATAATAATACTAATTTTTGGATTTATATTAAATTTTTAAAATTACTTTTATAGTTATTTTTATTATAAACTATTTTTAAAAACTAATTTAAATTTTATTCTTTTTTTTAATACTTATTAATAATAGTAATTAAAGTATCTTTTTTTAATTTTTAAAAATAAAAATTAAAAATACCGAGTTTGATTGAAATATAATAAATAAAAAGCTGATATAATAATCCAATAATAAAAAGGTAGTTCTTCTTATTAATATTATTAAACGCTTTAGACTTAATGCTATCAGAATGACTGGTAATACTATTACACATTACCTCAACATATGCCTTAAACATAGATTAACAATCTCTATATTGATATAAAGGTTTACAACTTGTTCTATCTGGTATGGACCCTGTGGAGATATTGGCTCTTAACTTTTTCTGTATTATAATAGGAGAATATTTTTGTTATGATACCATAAGGCGGCATTAGATCGCTTATGTTATGAATCTCTTTATCAAAATTTAACTTTATGCTAGCCATCCGTCAAATAAGGATAAGCTTTTTAATCTCTAGATATATCTTTAACTTGATATCTATTTAATCTAATTTTAGCATAATCTTAACCCTGTTTTAAAATAAACATATAACATCGAACTCTTATTTTCAAATACTTATATTTAAGAAACCAAAACAGCAAATTTTATCTTTTTAAAATCCTTTTTAACTAAAATATTTTTAAAGCATTATTTCTATCCTTTTTTATAATAATTTAAAAATTTAATGAAACTATCTATATCCTTTAAATAATTTTAAATAACATTACAGTAAATAACATTAAAAGATTTAAAAATATTTTAATTAATATATAAACCTTTATTTATATTAATATAAAAATATTTATTATAATAAAATTAACTATTAATATTATAGTTATAAACTAATAATACTAAACTTTACAAATTTTAATTATTAAATATGTTAATATTAAAGAATAGTAAACTTTATAGTCTTTATTTAAAATTAATATAAAAAAATGCTTCCTTTATTTATTCTTTATAATTAATAATTCCTTTTTTAATATTAATAATCCTTATTTAACTCTTAATTTCTTTTTAATCTTTTATAATATCTATATTTAAATTGATTTTAATATTCTCTATTTTTTATTTTATTAAAGAAAGGATAAATAATTTTTTTATTTATATATATATAAAACATTTTATATATAATAAATAAAATAGCTTTATATATTTGTATATTTAAAATATTTTAAATATATTTTAAGCTTTTTAGCTATTTAATAATTGTTTTTGGTAAAAATGGATTATATTTTTATATTATAGGTAAAAGAATAAAGCCCTTTTTTATCCACTTTTTTATTTTATTACTATAGGTCTATAAAAGCATTAAGTTTTTGTATTAATCCTTAATCAATTTTAATTACTAAATTAAAATTTAGAGAGATAAAATAATAACTAAAGTTAGCCAATATTTATATTAATTTAAAAGCTAATTATTTATAGTATTTTTAATTTAATTAATTTCTTTAATAAAAAGCAAATATAAAGATAAATATAATAAAATAATATCTATTTTTTTAAATCCAGTAGCATTGCTTAGAATTTTATTGTTAATTTTAAGGATTCTGCTTTTGATTTAATACTATTCCAGAATTTTGAAATTCTCTGCTATAGATAATTTATAAAGCTAGTTTCTAATAGAATAATATTTAAATGCTTTTTAAAATATCTATATAGTTTTTAATATTTAATAGTTAATAAAAGTCACTTTATATTTTAAAAGTAATTAATATTTATAGATTTTGTAATTCTAATTATTTTTTAATATATTAATTTTTTCTATTTAAAGAAGTTTTTAAACAGTTTCAATATTAGGACCAATATTAATATTGCTTTTAAAAAAAGCTGAATTAATATTCCATTTAGTTACCTATTAGGTCTCCTTTAATATTATTAGTAATAAATAAGTTTTATATTAATATAAAAATTTTATATATATTATTATCAAAAATATTCTATTAAATAAAAACATTAATCTGCTTTAAAGCTTTCTATACTATTTTTATAAACTTTAAAATCTCTAATTTTAGATATACATTTTCTATAATTACACTTAAAATCTTCTACTGCTATTTTTATAGTTTTTCTAGCATATAAATATTAATATTGTTAAACTTTTATAGAAAAGCGGCTTCATTCTTTAAAAACTTAAAGCCTTTTATAAAATTATATAGAAAATAAAAGTTAATAATAGTCTAACTATAATATAAAAGCTTTTAAGTTTTATTAATTTAGATTAGCTATATGTAAAATAACATATTAATAGAAACTAAATGTATATTTCTATTCTTTTTAAACTAAATATTCTAATTTAGCAAAAGTGGTAAATTATTTTTATTATTTATAGATTTATAGAAGTATTTTTTAACATTATTTTTAAATAAAATTATCTTAATATAAATATTAAATATACTTTGTTTCTTTTTTAATCAATTTTTAAAATTTTTTTAATATTAAATAAATTTATTTTTATTATAATAATAGATAAATCTATTTAAATTTTTACTTTTAAATAAATCCTTTTTTATAATAGTTTTAACTTTAATAAAATAAAGATTTTATTTTGCTATTTCTAACTTAAAATTTTAGTAGAGTTTATTTTACTATTAAATATCTTTATATTAAAATAGCAAAAATATAAAATAGTTTATAAGTAAACTTTAATTAATAAATAATTTTGTGCCTTTTGCTAAACGAAATTAAAAATTAATTGTAAACTAGTTATACTTTTAATATAAAAACTTTAATTCTTTTTTAATTAGTTTAAAAGTTATATAATTTAAAATATAAAATAAATAGATAATGTTTTTATTAAAATAAGTTTTAGAGTTTAACTTTAAGGCACTATTCTATTAAATTAAACTTGCAAAGTGATTCAAAAATGCGATTAGATTAGCAGTCTGTAACCACGCCTTTGCTCTCATCTCTCTGTATTGATCTCTGGGCCTGAAAATAGGATACTATAAGTTATCATAATTGACTATTAATATTGGTAAAAATTTGCTATCTTTACTTTACAATATATTATTATATTTTTATATAGTTTTATAGTATTCACTTTAAATTATTTTAAACAATTAGTCCTTAAGTTGCTTAATATTATTAAAAAATTTAAAAATTAATAGCATAAAATAACTATTTATAAAAAAGTTAATATTTATTTTTATAACTATTTTAGTTTTTTTAAACTTATTATATTTATTATAATAAAGAATTTTAATAGTTTTTATAAATATAGCTTTTAAAAAATCTTTTGTAGCTTTTTTAATTATAGATTTTAGATTCCTTTTTTAAATAATAAACAAACTGTTTTTAATTTTTTAATATTTTAAAAATACTTTAATAAATAATAAAAAAAATTAAAATTTTTAATACTATTTTTTATTAATATATTTTAAATAGTTTATTATTTTTAATTTATTAAAATAAAAAAAAAATAATTTTTACTTATTTATATTAATATAAAAATAACTATTATATATTTTAATATATTTATTAATAATTGTTTTTTTATTAATATTAATTGTTTCTTTTAATCTTTTTTTAATTTTAATTAAGGTTAGAGATTTAGATATAATAAAAATTTAAAATAATGATAATGAAAATGTGATTTTTGCTATTTTAAAATAAATATATTTTAATTCACCTTTTAACTATATATAAGTTAATTCCTCTCTAGTATAGCTATAGGTAGCCTCTAACTGCTCCTTTTATTAAAGATAGTTAGAATTTTTCATTAGATTAGAACAGACTTATTATTTAATCTTTTCTGGTACCTATAGCAGAAGGTTTTTTATTATCTTTTCCATTTTTTAGACCACCTATTAGATAATTCACTTTGCTTTTTCGGCCTTATATTAATATTAAGAGGATTATTAGTATTAGAAGAGAGAGATAGAGCTTTAAATTAATTAAAAAAGTAGATTTAAAAATAAAATAAAGTTAATAAAAAATATAAAAATTTTATATAAAATAGTAAATAATTTAAAATAAAATAAATTAATAAAATAATTTTAATTTTATTTACTGTTTACTTTAATTTTTATAAAAAATATTTTTATATATGATCACTATAGTAAAATATTTAAATAAAATACTGTTTTAAAAAATCTCTTTATTTTGCTGCAGTAAAGTCTAGAAATACAATCTGTAATATTACATCCTCTAGAGATTATATATTATATAAAAATTTAGGATTTCAGCGTCTGACATCACATGCAGTATGATGCTAACCACCTTTATATTAGTATGAGGGGTGGCAGGTCAACAAATCCATTTTTTTACATATTGAGTTATCGCCCACCGTATACGGCAAGGGGCTGGAATCAAAGCCGCCGGGTGGGGTCCAGTCGAGCACACAAGCCTGCACACAGATTTCCTTCACGTAATCAAGTCAACGATCTCAAAGGATTAAAGAACATATAGAAAATAGTAGATCTACTAAAAATCACGATCTTTCTATCATTATTCATGCTTCAGTGTGGTTGATATGTAAACTTCCAGGTGGTGAGGACAGACGATTTTGTGGACCCCACCGGGCGGCTTTGATTCCATACCCTTGACGGAGGCATCCGCCCCTTTCAAAATCTTAAATCCCTCTGCACGACCTGGTTAAATAATAAGCTACTTCTCTGCAAATTTATACAGAAATGATTTGTTGAGGATGGTGGATGAGGAGAGACTCCAAAATTTCGTGGTTGTCACGGTGGCAGTTGTTCGCTGCCGTACTTGGAGTTAAGTAGTACAACGGCTGAGCTTGGGCCAGAGAGCTGAAAAATCGAGCAGCTTCCAATTGGTATCAATCGGAATCCATCCCTGTCTTGTGAGGCTCTGATTTAGGCTAAAGCTAAGACATGTACTGAAACCGTGGCAGCGATTACCCGAACATCCGTCTGCCTCCAAAGATGGGCACAGCCTTCTTCGAGGCTGTCGAAATTTCAAAGAGTTGAAGACTCGTAGGATTTCACGGTCTTGTCCCCCCGCCCACCAATTCTCTCTTGTATTGCTATTGCAATACGACAGACACCACAAGCAAGGAAATTGAAGTTTAGAAGGAGGTCATTTTCTGCACCTCGTTCGCGCCACGGTTCACAATTATATTTCCATCTCTCCATAATCTCTACGTTATCACATTCTGTAATTCCTCTAATTGCCCGTCTGGGAAGAAGCTCTGCACTATACAAAAAAGACAAAAATGGCCTATGATGATTCATCGATCGATCAGTCCGACGGTTGGCTCGTCATGAAACGGCCGCGGGTGAGCCAAACAGCTTCTTCACTTAAGAACGCCTTGGACAAAAGTTCAGATTTTTTCCTAAGCTCAGCTCGTTTATTTCACGCTCAGATTGTTTTTCAGGCCACGAAATGGAAGCGGAAGGCGGAGTCACCCAAAGTCCCTATCTATCACAGCAGAGTAATGGTGATTCTGCACTCACTCCTCCATATCTGCCCCTCAGCAATAGCGTTCGTCTTTGTCGTCCTCAACTCAAAAGGACAATTTGTAGCTTCTCAGGTCGGTGTGTCAAGAACTGCCCTTACTGCCGTACAGTTTGCGGCTAAGGTATTGGAGATCATGATCCAACTTTCGCTTACAGCGATGTTACTTAATTATATTAGACAACAAGCACTTTCTAAACATGGGTTACCTCTCGGGAGCTTACTAGCGCCATTGAATACTACGAACGTCTCTTATACATGGTCTTTGGAATTATGGGGGTCTCTTACGTCAAAGTATCTTCGGGGCTGGCGAAAGGCTTTGTTCGCCTTTGTGACCCTGGCAACGATTATAATGGCGGCTCTTATTGGACCATCTAGTGCTATTTTGATGATACCACGGCCGATCAAGAGTCAAGTGGGACAAACTGTGCTGTTTTTGGACGACACGGCTACGTTGTTTCCTCAGAAGGTGGAGTTGGTATCGGGCAATTTCAGGTGGGTTTGGTCTCCTGTCTCACCCGAAATCTTCGATCCTCTATGCTAATCGTTCGTTAAGTAATGAGTATGCGATTTGGGAAGCATCTTCCCACTTGCCAAGAAGTCCAGGATGGACCACGCAAATAGCTGATGATTGGGGAACTCGCTATCTTGAAGGTTATGACCTCTTCGAGGTCATTCCTGGCACATCATCTTATTCAGGGACGGTCAGTGTACCTGGTCGCCGCATTACATTTGCCCTCGGTGTTCAAGTCGCAAAATTGATGGACGAGAACATCGACACGGCGGTAGTTAACACTTTGCAACCCGCTGTCGAGATGACATGTTACAACAACTTCTTCTCCACTGCTGTCGATGACCCAGAAACTACATACCTTACGTTTGGTAATGGTAGTCAAGGAACACTCCAGGATCTAATCTCAATTAGTGAGCTCAAAATAGCAAGCACAATGAAAATCACCCCCAAGGGCTCAAATGTCAGCAGTTCTGACACTGATAATCACACATTTTCCTGGTACGATTCGCAAGAAGGAGCGCCTACGCACTCGATACTCTTTGTTGAGGGTTTCTGGTGGTCCGACGCTGGGGACGTCAACGACAACTATTCCTGCTACGCACATGCTTGCACAGTGGATGCTTACTGGGCGGAGTCTTTTATCACTTATGAGATTGGCCAACAAAATTTCTCGTCCGACCTTGGTGATCTGCAGGATCAAACCAAATCTCTGATCTCAATCTCTGCTGGGTGGGCTGAGAAGCTAACCAAAATGTGGCTCAATATTTTGTCCGAAGCGGATTCCCATTCTGCCACTTCTGAAGCATTAGATCCCGGTGGCCTCGTTAACCTTAACATCATAGCTCCCCTTCTCGCGATCGGCATTTCCGACGGCAACCCAGATCCTAAATTGAGTGGCCAGTTTTACGATTATAGGAATTGGAAGCAGCTACAGTATCCATTGGATTTTCAAGGCCATCTCCTCTCAACCGAACAAAATGACTCCGCCACGCAGTACTTTCAAGAGACGGGAATCTCCAAGCACTACGATGACATATTCTTCTCCATAGTAACAAACTGGACAGACATTCGCGATCTCACCCAGCTCACAATACGCGAGTACCGCCAGGGGTATGGCTACGATAGCGCTGGCATCCCCGTGCAACTATCCCTCGCCGTTCTTACGCTATACTGCATCATCACCGCCCTATACATCGCCCTTACTGTGTTTACTGGTCGAACAGGAAGCAGCTGGAATTCGGCTGCCGAGCTACTCATGCTTGGCGTGAACTCACGCACTCCGGCACACCTGACGGAGGGCGCGAGCGTTGGCGTCGACACTCTATCCACGTTCCGGGAGCCAGTCAGTATTCGCGTAAATAAAGGAGGCTCGGCGGAATTGGTGTTTGAGAATGATGCCGCTTCCAGGGAGGAAAAGTTGGGTTTGATCGAGCCGAACAAGGCGTACAAGTAAAGGGTACAAGCAAACCCTCGCGACAAAACGATTTGGATCAATTTTCGCAGGCGACATGGTATGATGTACGGAGGCGTGTAAAAAGGAGTCACCAGCGGTATATTACCGCAATATCAAATTAGATCCATGAAGATTACCTTAAAATAAGGGGCAAATAATATCCGAAACACCAAGCACGTACACGTACCAAATCTGATCGCACACCTTCGCCGGAAGATGCCTTGCTCTCCGCCTCGCCAGATGGCTAGCCGATTCACTGATCATAGCCTCGCCGATCATCGCTGCGTGGCTGCATGTGGGCCCTTACTAGTGGCTGGTGTGGGTGGCGAGACCGGGGAAGCAACCCTGAAGGTAAGGCTGCCATGCATCGATTTCTGCAGCTATGCAGGTAAGTCTTGCCTGTTTTACTGTCATTGTGAGCCACACATTTAGGACAGACTTCCTCCGAAATACAACGTTGCTTGTGGCAGGAGTTACTCCTTCGCAGGTTTGAAGTCTTCGTGCTCTTGGTTCAAAGTCTTTCTAACAATTGCATTTTATTTATCTTCACAGACTCCGTCCTTGATCAATGCCTCACCAAGAATGACTACTCTCAGCGCTGAAAATTTCGAAATCCACGATCACAGCCGCGATCGTCACGGACGTTCGGAATCCGAAGAAACCGAAGAAACTTGTGACGATCCAGCAGATCCGGGGGTTACTCTCCATAACCTGGGCCCTTCGCGACCCACTACAGAGTCTGATCATAACTCTACACATGATCCATCAGATGATGTGCAGTCTCCTTCTACTCCGTCTGCCGCCTCCTGGCTGACGCTGTTTACCGGGTCACATCTTTTGTCTTTGTCCTGGCCGTCAAGCAGGCCAGCTCGTGCTGCTTTCATCATTCACTACTTCGTCCTCCTGGGTTATGCTATCACTCAGCTCGTGCTACAGGCGACTGCGTCAAATCCCAACTCGGCACAGAAAATGCTCGTGAAAATACAAAAGTTGGCCGGGTCGACCGCGCATAAGGACTCAATAATGCTTCACGACGATTTGACCAAAGTTGTTGCGGCTTTTAATCGACATCAAAAAGAGCGGGAAGAATGGGATCTTGTCCTTCAAAATCTTACTCGTCTGGCCGAATTGTGTGGCGACGGTGCGGTATGGCTCAAAAGCTGTTACGTCCTTATACATGATCAACTGAAATTCTTGTAGATTCGAGGTGTCATAGATCAAGTTTGCGTCGATTTTTGGCAATCGGTGAGAACGAATCACAACCAAAGTGACGTAGCCGCTGTCCCGCCATCTCCTAAGTTACGGAAACGGGAGATCCAAGCGCTATGGCAAAACTTTAGTGCTTTCCAACCAAGCAATCACCCCATCGCTTCACAAAATTCGTGGCATCTTTCCTTAGCGATAATAGTATTGACATTGATCATCCTTCTGTCCATTCTCCTAGGACGGTCTTCAGGATGGGTTCTTTCTTGTTTCGGTGGCTTTGTCTCAATGCCAGCTAAAAAGCTGAAGTACCTAAAATCAGGACGCCAGAGCAAGCCTGACAAACCGTCACATCGCCGACTGAGTCTTAGAAGTCCCACCTTAAAGAGCCTTGGTTCGAAGCCTGCGGGTTGCACTAATATTATACAGTGGCATGGACGTTCGGTGTTTAGGTTCGTGTTGAAGGGTTTGCAAGTCAGCAAGTCGTCGCTCAAGGCTCGAGTTTACATTAAAAACACACAGTCGCTGGTGATCAAACCGCCAGAATCCCATGTATTCGAAAATTGCACCATTTGTTCTAATCTGATCGGAAAATTAGCCTTTGGAGATGTGACTTTGATCTCGAAAATCATGACGTGGGATCCAAAGCTCCAGAAAGACAACGAAAAGTTCAACAGTGTCCTTGGATATTTCGTGGATACTGACCATATAACGATAGTAAAGGGACTACTAGACGGTAGTATACGTAATGCATCAGTTTGGAGGAGCTATGAGACCGCTGTCGGATATGTCTGCAACACCGGCAATCAGGAAATGCTCGATGTCCTCCTGGCACATGCATCCAATGCCAGACAGGCCGCAAATATTTCTGATGGTCTATATGGCCGACCTTTGATTGCTGTTGCTGCGCGAGGGAAGCTGGATATGGCAAGGACACTACTATCGTTCGGAGCTGACATCAATGGGATTAACGACTTGGAACAAACCGCGTTACATGCGGCGGCTTCCAACGGACACTGGCCAATGGTGCTTCTTCTCCTAGAGAAAGGAATAATGAAAGATCGTCTGTCTCCAAGTTCCGGGACTGCGCTCCACATGGCATGTCGGGCTGGCTCCGTGGTAGCCGGCCAGCTTCTACTCACCTACGGAGCGGACCCGATGATCGTGGACCAAAATTTTCGGACGTGTCTTCACGAGGCCGTGAGGACTAGCGAGATCGTGCTGGTCAGAGCAATTCTCAAACAGAACAATGTCTCCCTAAGTGCAAGAGACAGCGAAGGATATACTGCTCTAGAATATGCCAAAAAGCTTTGGCATTCAAAAGTAACGAAGGCATTGATCCAACGAAGAAACGAATTAGAAGGACCAGGGCAGAATCCTGAAGTTGCTCCCTTATGGTATCCCCCGCTGAAAAAATCTCCAAATTTTTTTCGAAAGAGACTCAACAAACGTTTGTCGCTCATGGAGGAAGCTGTAATGGACAACCGAGGTTATAATGCTCCTTCTTTCCCTTGAAACGGATCGACGGCCGTGACAGAGTCCTGTATTGCCTATCCAAGACCAACGATGATCCACGACCAAGTCTAATCTCGAGCAATAGCTTTCGAAAAAGATCCAAGGTCAACCTTATTGTGAACGATTTTAGGTCCAAACATGCTCTCTCTGTGTCGTTGCTGTCCTTGGATTTTTGGGAGACCACGGAGGATACACTTCCCTCGAGGGTGCGCTTACTGCAATGCAGGTGCCACGGTGTCAGAAGATCAAGATAGTACTTTGTTGAAAATCAATTAAGCCCAAATGAACGAATTTCAAAACCGATCAGCACATTGCAGTATATACTGTTTTAACATACTTCGGCTGCGGAAAGAAAGTCATGCTAATGTACATGCGAGTCTTATCCTCGAGGTCGATCTATTGATACGAATCAGACCTGCCGAGAAGGAAAATGTGAGTAAATATTACTTCCATACAATGATCAATGACCATACCTCACATTAGCTTACAATATAATGAACAATGGCTCCGCCTCACATCAGCCCACAATACTGGCGTGCTTTACTCATAAGCGACGATGAATCGGCTCCAGAAGCAGCACGAAAACAACTTGTCTGCCCAACCAGATAGATGATTGCTATTAATATGGCTCAACCGGAGTCCCAAGAGAATGGCCACGAAGATATATCACAAGTAGGCGTCATTAACGTCGGTGCCAATATACTCGCACTTCTCCTTCCGCAGAGCAAGAGAGTTGATCTTGCAGAAGATGGAATCGGCGACTGGAATGCCGCAGCTGCCGCTTATGGCAACGTAGCCACTGCCCAGCTCTTTCTCTAGGATTATGGAGATGAAGCATCATCTGGGCATGGACAAGACGTCTTCCCTCGGACAGAGCCAAATGACCATTCGGAGCGGCTGAATCCGGAGCATCCAAATTGTTAGCAGTCTACATGAAATCTAGAGTCCCAGAGCTATCATGCAGAGGTCAGGCTTGTGGATGGAGTAACCACAGAAGGTATGTACGGCGGTACAGTACAAATTTGAGGTCCTAGCTTGTACCACGAGGGCAAGCCAGACCACTAGTATCATGCAGCATGCAGGATTCAGTTCTCTTTGTTTATTGAACCGTCGTTCTCAAGAACCCACACCGGAATATCGACCTGAACTGTTGTCTCTTTTCTGTTACCGCCAGCATCTGAAATACTAATCGTACCAGCCATGGGCTCAAGTAAAGCTTGGCATATATTTAGCATGAAGCCTTCAACCCAGCGAGACGCAGTCTTCTGGTCTTTTTCGGTGAAAGCCTGGAACCTTGGGCCAAGTCTCAGATGGGCTTGTATTATGAAGGAAAGATCGATGTCCTCCTTGCTACCTTCTAGGTGATCAGCTGGTTCTGGTTTATCCTCGGCGTAGCCCTGGTATAACATCAGCCTAGAGCTTGGATATTGTCTAAAGATAATATAGCTTTCATACCTCCTGACCAGGGTTTCGACGTGCCCATGCAGTATCGCGTATCTCGATGCATAGGAGCTGCTTCGTTGCGGTATCCTGCAAGGGAGTAGGTCGTTCACGCATCGCCGACACTACAGCCTTGGAGAGTTTGAATGAGACCAGGATCCTATTGTACTCGTCGAAGTAACTGCGGCATGCGTTCAAAGCATCCACACAAATCCGAATAACGAGGGCGATCCGAAGTTTGTCGGCCCAAATTCGAACAGCTCCACCACATTTCTCCTTCAACATTTCTGAAATGGAGCTTGCATCTCGGAACCCGTCATTGGGAAGTGAAGATGTGTCTGCCAAAATGATCGAGTCACCATGCTCTTTAAATGGTAAATATTCTAAGACCAGATTCGTCTCGTGTTTGAGCCGTCTCATGAAGTTTTGCCGCCGTTCGATCAAATGTAGGCGGAAATGCTCAACGATATCCGACAAGGTGAAGGCACTTGGGATCCCAACGGATTGGGTCAAGCCCACAATCGAAGAATCGATGCACCGCTGGATGATGTACTGTACAAAAGCTCCAGTTCTATGGGAAACAGCGAGAACATTTTGTATCTTCTCCGGATCTTTCTCGAGCATTAGAGCGGCACAGAAGCGTATCATCCAGTTTAACGGAATGGTATATTCCGGTTGGTTGTCCGAAGGTAAAATCTCTGCTGAAGTTTTATGTGGTTTCTCTGGCTGTCCAGCAATGCCTCCATGTGGGGTGTCGTCCGGCAATGATTGTAGCGTATGAATAAGTTCCTTACTTTCAATGGTATTTGACTCAATCCATTCTTGGATGTATCTGTCTCCGAGTACAGAGGCTTCAAATGCTTCGGTGGCTGCGCTCGACCACTCTGCATTGACATTTGCCAATGCTTCAACCAGTAGGCCCGGATCAACCCTTCCCTGCAGAGCGTCGACATCCTGGCGAATCAATTCTTGTCGCTCACGTGATGCGTACGGCGTGGATGTTATGGAATGCAGACCGTCGATAAGGTTATGAAGATCTTCGACAAACGAAGCGAATTTCGCTTTGTCACGGACGGTCCATTTCACAGAAGACAGGAGTGAAGTTTGCTTTTGTGACCGTTCAATGCGATTTCTA
This sequence comes from Pyrenula aspistea, assembly GCA_021030945.1. NCBI lineage: Eukaryota > Fungi > Ascomycota > Eurotiomycetes > Pyrenulales > Pyrenulaceae > Pyrenula > Pyrenula aspistea. Next base: position 16,591 of record JAGFML010000177.1, read on the forward strand.
AATCGACTAAACGATGCCGTCAGACTTGCTGACGTCAATTGTGGCTTAGATAATGGGCCTGCAAGTTCGACCTTCCCGAAGCCATATCGGTTTTTCAATTGCTCTGCATCGGTAAACAACAGCTTGATGCCATTCAAGATCTGCTCAACAATAGGGCGAGAGAAACGGTGTAAATCGATGCCAGTCTTGTCGCCGCTCTGGCCCGGATGCTCCGTGCGCAGGAGCCCCATCGTATCCGCCCATATCTGCAGCCTCGACTTTTCGATCTCTAGCCTGATGGCCAGGATCGTGCCGTCCCGTCCGACGGATCGTGCCGTGTCGATGTACTCGAAGCATTCGACACAGTCGGTCACTAGGGATGCGAGGGCGACCACTCCGATGGTGAGGCTGATTGGCTCAACGGGGACCATCTCTCGAGTTTGGTCGTGAGAGCCTCAGTCGGTTGGGAGCCGATACACGCAGAAGTATAATGAATCTGCCCCCAAAACGTAGCGGTACAATCCTGCAATGAGGATGCGGGCATTGACTGATGTCTGACGCTCTATGTACAATACGATGGAGAGCAATGCAAGAGCGCAAAAAACCGTCCATTAAAACACTTGACATACCCCGTAGTTGTCCCCCTGATATGAAAGCAGATTTGATAGCGGCTATGGTTAACATCAAAGTATCGTACCATACCCACATGTCCACATGGGGAAAGCATTTCCCTCCCGAAACTTTGATCGACCACCCACTACTGCGGCCATTTCTCAGGATCATCGAATCAGAGCGGTCCCGCAAACAGTGACAAGCTAGAAGATAAGAGGATTACGTCTCTTTCTCTCTTTCTCTCTCTTTTTTCCTTTTTCTCTCCAACCTTATCCCGAACCGAACCTAGGAAAACCCACTGATCGCGTGCCTCTACTAAGGGAAGTCGTCTGCATTTTCGGGGCGGCTACGCGAGCCTTTACAATAAGTAACTTGAAGGCCGAGAACGCCTAAGAAGTTCCCGAAAGCGCCGCAGCCGCGAGTACGGCTCGGGTAAAAACAACCGGGCCTACCCTTGGCAGCGTCTGCACCCTCCAATCCCCGCCAAGGAGGGGGGGGTTTTACTGATTTGCTACCGGCTACTCCTTTTTCTCTTTCATAAGCTGAAATCTGATGAACAGCGATCTTACGGAGTTACCCATGTCCTGCCTCAAGGCATCATGACGCCGCAAGGATAGATGCTGAATTTCGTGACCCATATCCCCTACTCTGTCAGAAAAGTGATTAATTTTCTTTGGGCGCAGGTCCCGCCCAAAGTCACGTGGCTCTCTTACGGTCAGAAGGGGGGGGAGAGGCGTCATATGTCAACTGTACTATCGCATGACTTCAGGCGGGACCTCCGCCCTAAAACAAAGCCCGTGTTTCTAACAGAATAGGGGACATTGATTCGAGTCACTAAAGAGGTATTAATTGGATATTCCTAGGATCGCCCGCGTAATTAGATTGGAGTTGGAAGCGAATACCGAGAATGTGGATGGTTGCTTGCACCGTGGCTCCTCAAACACCATGCTAATAGTCATCTCGAGTGTTTTGGACAAGTCTATACCTATTGGTTTCAAAGTTCCACCTTGGCCAGTGAATTTGCACCGTTGTCCAGCATCAATTTCACAATGTCCTCCTGTCCAGCTTCAACGGCGCAGTGGAGCGCCGTTCTGCCGGAACAGTCTCTCGCGTCCGGATCAGCCATGTATTCCAGCAACAGCCGTATCAAGTCAAGATTTGCCTTCTCGACCGCGAGATGGAGCGCTGTCTGGCCGGTGCTGGTGCAGAGGTCGCTGTTAGCCCCTTGCTCGAGGAGGAGCTGCGCGGCGTCGGGCTTATTTTCAAGGATGGCAAGGTGGAGTGGGCAGTAGCCGGAGGCGTCGCGGGCGTCGATAGGGAGGTCGGTGGAGAGAAGGAGGCGGAGGATGGAGAGGTGGCCCTTTTTGGTGGCGAGGTGAAGCGCGGTATAGCCGGCTGGGTTGCGGGTTTCGAAGTCGGTGCGGGGGACAGGCGAAGATTGCGAGTGGATTGGCGTGGATTGACTGCGAATAGTTGATCGATCTTGGGCGATATGTTCGTGATGGATTTGATAGCAACAATCATTGGAAGCTAGAATAGGTATGCTCGAAGAGTTCACCCCTAATATTGTACTGCTGATTAGCTAACCCTCTCGCGCGGTCCGAAATATGTCATGGGATGGGGAGTGGTGAAGAGAGGGGGGGACTTACTGTGCTCTGCAGGTCTCCATGTCTTTTCTCTTTGAGTCGTTTGACTTAGCGTAGCGGTGGAACCTGTCGGGTCCGGGCAGTTACGTTTCTGATACTGATGATCGATCTTGTGCTCTTCGGCACAGTTGTCCTCACACAGCGATGGAAAGTCAGGTAGGCTCATACATGCCTCACCGAAGCTCTTGAAGGTGAGCGGAGAGGGGAAGTTAAAAATATGCTGTGAAATATGGTCCGCAGCCTTTCCCTTGTACCAATAACTTAGATCTAGCCCTTCAAGACTTGCCGGAGTCAGTGGTTGAAATTGGACGGACGGCTCTAGCGGCAGTCCCTTGGAACACTCATTAGGTGGATTTGGCGGATTTACTTGTAATCCACTTGTTGTAGAGTTCTGCACAGACCAAGAGGAATGTTGTGCTTCGTTGATCAGTCTTGGAGATACTTGCGGAACAGAGGTCGTAGCAACGCGGAGGTTCGTGATGCGGTCCCCATCCGATTCGGAATTGTCGCGTTCCTTTTTCCGAGATGTTTTCTTGGGGTATACACTATCATCAACCCAAACAAGATTCTTCGCGTGGTTTGCATTCGAGTATGGACTCGATGGAACAGTAGCGTTTGCTTCATTACGTTCACGTTGCTTTTTCAGGTTCTCGCCTACAGAAGGATTTCACAATGATGTTAGTGCTCGCTGCGTGACTCAGTCTGCGTAACTGGATTCTGATAGAAACAATAATTCGAAATAAGGGACTTACGACGATTCCTTTGGGCAATCCAGTTCTGTATTCTTCGCCGTGAACTCGTGTCGGCGAGTTTCGTCCAGTCTTCATTGTCTGATAGTCGGGACGCGCCTGGTCCTTGCGAGATCTGAAGGTCGGTGTCTGCAGATGCAGGATCCCGGGCGGTGCAATTCGCCATATATAGTGTGCAACTCGGAAAGCTTATGCATTGATATTATACACGGATGTGATGGTATTCTCTTCAATGCTTTGATATGTGGAACGCTGTAAGGAATTTGACTTGGGATATTCGCTGTCAGGGTGACGGATCTTGTTAGAGGATTACGGCAGCACGGACCTTATTTTCTCTTAAAGCCGCAAGAGAGAGGTAGTCTTATATCTTCGTTGTGCCTTCGAATAGGTGCGCAATTGAGCGGGTCGGGAGTAGGAGTACGTATTGCGTGCCGGGCCTGTGGGATCTCGTGTAACAGCGGCCCTGGAGCAAGTTCTATACCACAAGTGCTATTTCCACTATAAGTCTGCCTTCTGCGAAGGATTGTGGAACAGTGCGCAAAAGGTTTTCGAGGAAAGCTGAACACTAACCGTTGATACTGGCACATCCTAGAAAGCCTGTAAGCCTTAGTGGTAACAGCCTGTTCATTGATCTTATCGTTAGAATGCTACTGCCGTTCTGGTGGCGACCACACCGCGAGAGTTCTGCGGGAGGGTGTGAACCTCCAGATACATATGGCTACCTGCATTTCCGCCGCACATAATTCCAGACTGCATGGAGTTAGTGGAAGGGTGGGAACGAGAGCGAGCCCGACGTGGTGTATTGTGGGGAGTGTTAGCCGGTTTGCATGATCGACATTAGGTCGGTCTGAGCTTCACTGATTTCCTTCTCCGTAAGCTTTGAAGATCAATGGTGGAATACGGAGTCCATGAAGGACAAGGGTCATGACGGTAAGCGTGACCGGTGTCTGCATCGATGTTAGGATCATTTGGAGCCCGGCGTTCGTCTCTGCAGGGGCAGTATTCAGCCTCAGCCCGCCTCGCTCAAGACATTCTATGAGGAAGGGTCGGTGTGAGAAGTCGAGTTTGACGCTCGCTGGCGATGCATCAGGATTGGCTAGAAGACGCTGGAACGTCAAATGGAACGGCGTTGCCACAACCAAAGCAGGGATCAAAGCAGTACAGAGAAGCTTCGCCCAGCCAGCCCTTGAGCGACGCGCTTTGAGCCGGTGGCCGTTATTGCCTCCCGTGCGGGACCTTTAACAGCTCAGGCCCATCGCCGCCACTTGCATCAAGTCGGGATCAAGTGGCTTCTCGTAAACTCTAGTGACCAGCGTTCGTGTTTGGCATTAATTAACTTCCCCTAGACATGTGGTCAGAAATTTTGAAAATTTCTCGGCTGCCTCAGATTTGTCTAGGCTGCGGCATTTCGACCCGCCGTCTTGGGGCCGTTAATGAATTATCGTCGGTTGCAATATTGGTGCAACTGTGGCGTTTTTTCCTGCCGGCTCGCGCGCATCATCCCCCACCAAAATT
>JAGFML010000178.1:0-20696 GCA_021030945.1 Pyrenula aspistea
AGCCCGTTGGGTTGCGCGGGCTCGGGTCGGAAGGCTAAAAACCCAGCCCAGCCCGCCCCATTTCGCAGTCTAATTCTAGATTATCACAAAGATCTATTAATATAATATTCAACCTTTAAACACTTACAATATGAATAAAAAGGGCTTTTTTATTAGTAAGCTTCATAAAAAATGTTGAATAGTCACTAAAGAAGCCCTTTATACTGGCAAATTGATTGGCACTGGTTAGGATAGTAACTGTATATAGGTAACCTCGCTAGTAATTATAGGAATGGATGGGACATTCCTTCCACCAGGTTTTATCTATAAGGCAGATTCTGGCAACATTCAAGACATTTAGCTTGACGAATTCAATCCAGGATTGCAATGCGCCTTCTTTGTAAGCTCTCTTAATGGTTGGACGAATGTTGCACTTGGTAAACAGTGGTTTGAGCAAGTATTTGATCAAATAACTAAAAGGAAGGCCCGTTAAGGCCGTGATTCACATTTACTTATTTTTGATGATTATAGTTCCCATATTAATATACAGTTCCTCAATTACTGTAAGCTTTATAATATCCATGTTGCGGTTTTTCCTCCTCATTCAACCTATTAATTATAGCCTTTAGATCTTGCAGTCTTCAGCTCATTAGCAGATAACTATTCGCGAGCGATTGATAGATGAATTCTTAACAGACGTAGAATATCGTAGCTTACAAAGAGAGAGTTTTAGCTACTATTCTACAGCGCCTTTATAAAGGCCTTTAACAAAAGCAATATTCAAAATGGGTAGCGTTAGGCAGGCTTATACTTATACAATCCTGACGTTGTTCTATTAAAGCTTAAAAAGCTAGCAATATCTCTAACAGCACTAATAATAATAATAATTCAAAAGCTATTATTATTACAACGTTGTCTTAAACAGATAGTTAATTTAACTGTAGTCCTCTTCCGCTGTGTACCAGATCTACTCCAACAGAATAAGCAACAGGCAATACGAATTCTATGTCTAGAACGGGAGCTCACCGGCGCCAGAAAGGCTGCAAAAATAGAGAAAAAGCGCCACAAGCGAGGATAGCTATTTATCAAGAAGATTCTCGAGCTGTCCCCTAATAAACCAATATTCCTGTCACCTGCCAAAATCCAAGAAGCTCACCAACATCAGCAAGAGCAAAATGAGCTACTAGAGGCCGAGGAACAGCGCAAAGCCGACAAGAAGCTTCAGCAACAGGTCAAAAAACAAAACAAGAAGGATGAAACTGCTCGTCATAAAGAACAACGTGAGGAACAGCGCGCAGAGAAACAGCGCGTATAGGAGGAAGAGCGACAGCGTAAGCAAGCTGCTAAAGAAGCGCGCTAGCAGGCCAAGCAGGCCAAAAAGGACCCCCCAAAGGCGCCGTTATCGCGCGCAAATGGTAAACAAATGTCTATATAAAAAGCTGTTGTTATAACTGCAGCTAATCGATACAACAAAGAGGATAATTCTGCTCCAGGAGAGAGCCAAAGGAGGGATCCCAATCGGCGACCACATCGCCAATTGCGCTTGCCACAGCGCTTCATTTAGCTTGAAACCTATATCATTAGAATTGCAATATCGAATTGACCATTCCTCTACAAAATAAGCTTTAATTAGTACCTCGTCGTCGATATATCGACGTCGACGGTATTCCCCAATCGGCGAGGAGTGGAGCCGACGGAGCCGTGCACGCTGACGGGCCGTGCACGCTGGGGGGAAAACCTCTACCGCCCACCGCCCCCACAAGCGTTCAGCCTCCAACCACAAGATTTCGATATCACTATTCAATCGCAATCAGAGAGCTTAGCACGAAACGAAGGCTTCTGACAGCTTCTGAAGATGCTGGCGCGTGCAATGGATCTGGTTGAGGAAATGCTCAAAAGATTAGACTGAGCCCGTATTAGCGAGAGAGCTAGATGGTCTCGTACGGCAGCTTTCTCCGTTTTCCGGAGGCGACGAAGCGGGTGCAGGTGGACGGGCATCCCTCTACGCTGACCAGCATGAACAATCTTGCCTATATCCATTGCGTTGATGGAGAAATGCGTGCATGGACGAAAGCAGAAGATTGGGCCTGACCGTTCACAGGTAATACCGTCCAATTACACGTAACACTGCCCAGCTTCGCGAGAGCTTTAACTGTACTGGGACTTTCCTCAATGAATTAAAAAAGCGCAAATTCGTCAAGATAGGGAAATTTACCGGAAATCATATTATCACGTGATGGAAGTTTGTTTATTTTGAATACAAATGATGTGATACTATCCTAAGGCTGCTACATGTATTACTAACGCCAGATAGAGCCCTATAAAACGAAATCATGTACTCGTGCTGCATGATTTTTTAAAGTGCACCTTGCCTATTAGAATAATTCTGCTGTATATGACCTCGTCGGAGTAAGATATGTTATCGTCTTGTTGATGTATACCTAGATGGTACGGATGGCTATGACGCTGAAGCGAGCTGTTACTAGCGAAGATATGTTGCTGATCCGGCTTTCTGGAGAACGTGGACCGGTAGCTTGCCGTGATTTCTTAGATCTGGGAAAAAAGTTTGGTGTTGTTATTCTTCTGCCATACACCCTCTTCCTTTATAAGCTGGGTAAACGTGTCTGATGAGCCTCCTTCACCTCTCACTAGACTGAGGGACTGTCTGTCGTGTATGTACATGGCTTTGGTCACTTCTCACCCAGCACGCAAACACCCTCGTTACACGCATTGACCCTCAGCTTATTCCCCACGCGCTCCCAGTACCCGTCTTTGCCGTCCCACGCCGGCATCATGACCAGCACTGCTCTCAGGTCATCCTCGCCGCCGTCTTCACCTTCGTCGTCGTCGTCGTCGTCTTCCGTGAGATTAATCAGCTCCGCAGAGCCGTCAGACTTCTTTGTGTCGGATGACGCTGGGAATCCCTTTCGACGGCTGGTGCGGGAGAAAGAGGAGGAGATGGTGGCTGGTAACTTCTCGTTTCCGTGCTGCGAGACGAGAGTATTGGCTTGAGGGACTCCATTGCTAGTCCCGAGAACGTCGGAGATGGAAGTATAGCCAAAGGCCTTCCTCAGCGCCTCCACGGCGGATTGGTCTGTCCAATTAATCGGTCTCTGCTCGGCGGACTGTGCGGGAGCCTGACTAGCCGCTGCACCGGAAAATGACGGCAGGCTGCCCTCAGACCTCGATCCTGTCTTGGCCCCGATAAATGACTTCACAGCTTCTACCGGTGCGGATATCGCGCTCGCAACCGAAGTCTTCACTGAGCTTACTATCGAAGCGCTGTCCGGTGCTGATTCCGGTGCCGTTAAATACTCGTCATCGCCGGTCGACCCTTCTGCTGGTGGCTCTGTCTTGTTGTCGGCTTCTGGCTGTGCCATGGGTCGACTTTCGCGAGCCTCCTTCCATGCTGTCCTTACTGCTAGCTTTATCGCTACTTTCGCCGTCATGAAGCTGTCGTACCCGGCTTCATGTGCTTTGGCCTCCGTGTCATATTTCCCGAATCCATGGGGGACTTCGATGGTGGGTTCTGTCTGTTCTTTTAGGCGCCACTCTAGCTCTTCCAGTGGCGAATATTCGAAGGATCTCCCGCAGTCTTTGGCCATGTACTTCGTATCAATGACTGTGGGGAAGAGCTCGTGAGTCAGGCGCTGGAAGTCCGAGACCGATTCGGGAAGATCGCCAATAAAGCATTTGTACAGATTAACTAGGTCGGTGAACAGATTGTGGCCTACAAGGATGCGGCGCTTTGCTTTTATCTTTGCCTGCAAATTCTCGATCTTTTGGTTCCATTTAATAGAGTCCGGGTCCGCATTTGATGTATCAGATACTGTAGGATCGAAGCGCGCTCTCTCAATCCCGGTTATGTCGCCACCAGCAATAGCTTCGATGATCCAGCGAAAGTCTGTCCTCATATTAATTTCCTTTTCCCGAAAGGCTATCTGCATCGCCTTATTCCTGTCCTCTCTTTCCTGGTCGTATTCGATAATCTGCATCCAGTTCTTTTTGCCGATCGCGACGACCTTTGTGTCGAATTCATTCCTGACGATCTGATAGATCAGGCGCATTTGGTACCTGTTGAAAGACGAGGGGAAAGCTGTCTGTGCGGTACCTGGGGTGTTCTCAGGTGGCAAATTGAGGAAATTGTTCCGAGAGTCTTTGTCCGTAGCTATCCAGGTATTGATCGCCTCTCGGACAGCGTCGAGGAGCTCGGCATCTTCGGCTTTTATAGGGAGGTCTTCGTAAACCTCTTGACCTTGGTTTCGAGCATTCCTCGCTTCTTGTCGAGACAAGTAAGGCACACCTTCTCTATATGGCTTGCCAAAGTCAAAGTCGTGTCTAGTCAAGAATTCGACAGCTGTAGTGTGTCCCGTCAACGTGCTATACTTAGGTGAAGATTAGGCTCAACACTGACCTCCGCTTTGAAATGACCATATCCGCTCTAACTTCAGATTATATCGAGCCGGAACAGGATCGATAAAGAAATTGTAGGTTCTTAGGACATATACGCCTGACAATTATCAGCGATCTTCCTTTTGAATCCTATCTCCGAGCCCTAAAGCAGAACAGAAGAGAGGCAGAGAATTGAAACAAAATACGGCAAGAACATCCCGAAAATAACCCTCAAGCTCGCCGTGCACACGTACAAACATACCGCGATCCCAGTCCTCAGTGGCTATTGTCATGCCAAATTGCAATACCTGGTACCTATTCGCCGCATCCCGGACCTCCTCGTAAATTTGCTGCAAGCTCTTTCCTCCGCTCTGAAATGACCGACCGGCAATACCTGAAAACTCGAGATCGAACGCGACGAAATGGCTGTCCGCAATTTGTTCGATGATGTTGACTAGCTCTGTTGGGAACTGCCATTTGGAGGTGTCCATCTTTTGGGAAACAGGTATTGGACTGTGTTGAGACTATTAGAGAGCGTTGACGTAGTTAAAAGCTGCGAGAGCGCCAGTGAGGATTTAGACGCGGAACTCAGGAAGCTGCCTATGTGAAAGAAATTCTCAGATCCTTAAAAAAAGGTAGGTTGGAGGTCAGGCGAACAGCTCAATCAGCAAAAGAGGCTGGGGAAGCAGATGTAAAAAGTTTGGCCGGGCAGGCGCATTGTTGACGAGGATGAGTAAGAAATCTTTGTCAAGGTCGAGATAGTGCGAATCTATTAGAATTAATGACCCTGCGAGCCCCGAGAATGAGAAGAAAATTAAAGAATCTAGAAGCCGGTCATATATATCTTTAACATTGTTGACGTGATCGAAATAAAGCGCTGGAGCCTGTTGATTCAGCCACTACGCCTCTTGATCAGATCTACGGAATAATTCCGAGAAAACACTTCTAATAGAAAATGTAAATCAACAGGATAAGCCTTTGTCCACTCTAAAGTGTTTCATTTGTAAAGAAGTGAAGAGTCCGTCACTACTACAGCGTGCGTTAAGAAGCAATCAAGGAAGCATGATAGCGTTTGATGTCCGCTGAGAGCGTGATCTCAATCTTTTTCGTTTGGCACCAATCTGGCCATAGCCGGATAGTGACACATTCAAAAAACTCTATATGTAGCTAACCTTGCCTCCCATTTTCCCGGTTTGCACTACCTTACCCCAACCTGTTTGCAACGTCCTTCTCAACCTATCTCTTACCTCTCTCCTGCCCAGAACAAAGAGAATTGTGACCAGTCCAATGAACATCTTCACTACATTCGCTGGATTTTGCGTCACCGACACAAAAGAATTTGAGAGAAAAGTCTGGAGTGCACGAAGCAGATTCATCACTTGAGCAATAGTGGAGGGAGGCTGTCTGGACTTTGATTTGGGAGGCGATCGGTTCTGGCGAGTGACCGGCGACGAATGAGTCAACGCCCGATTGGAAACTGTAGATACCTTTGAAGAGGACGAAATGTTATTCTGACTTCCGTTGTTCTTCTTCGCAGCCTCGATCCCATAATCCACTTCACTGCTGCTTCGTTTATGCGCGCTCGAGGCAGACTCTTTAGACTGTGTTGTGGTAGCCTCTTTGGCTGTGTGTCTTATCTCCCGGTCCCGTTGTCTTTGCAATTCTTCTTCCCTGAGCCTTTCGAGCTCCTCAGCCCTTTCCTCATTGTTATGGGCCTCCTGGAGTTCCTGTAAAGTCTGCAAGAACATCTCCCTTCTTTCCTCGTCAAGAACATCACTGCCACTGATGAAGGCGCGTGCGTATTCCCACTCTTCGTTTCTTGGTAGGACGTGTAATGTGAAAAGCTCTAGAATTTTCAGACGGGAGCTTAGATCTCGTGGTGTTGAAGCCCCATTTGTCAACGATCGCCGACGAGGCGGTGAGGACAGAGAAGCTTGTGAAATATCAAGGCTTGGGGATGTAGATGAGGCAAGGTAGTTCTCAAGGCGTGTTTGTGTGAACTGTTGACTTGGGGAATGCTGAAGTAAGAGATTTGCACTGCGGCCTGATTAGTGGAAAACCGCTGCTTTAAGAGTGCTTTGACCATACAGATTATAGACGACCTCAGAGTCCACGGAGCCCTCCTTCCCTCCATAGCCGTCACGAACGACTTCTTCCCAGACTTTGCCATCCTGCACCTGTGATCGTATAGTCTTGTACTCTTTTTGACCAACTTCAGTCGTTCCCTCTTCGAGACTCAAGTCCGCAATAGAGCTAAGCACAGTAATATAGACGTTCCAAATTTTGATCCGCTGACCAGTTGTGGCTGTCGCTATCGGTGCTTGGATTTTGGACTGGGGTTCCTCATTGTAGCTATTTACTGGAGCCGGACTAGGACTCACGACCGGTCGCAGGACTGTGAGAGCCTCCCCTAGTCGTCGCGTCAGGAACAGCTCAGATGCATGCTTATATAGTTTGGTAAGTTCCGGAGAGGCTTTTCTCGAAGGAGATAGAGATGAAGTGGAAGAGGAGAGATGGCGTGAGTTCGATAAAGAGGTCACGGTTGACGAGCCGGAGGAATGTGTCATATTGGATACTGAGCAATACTTTGAAATATCGAAGAGCGCGTTAGATCATCCTTAGAGTGTCTGTCACTTTGACGCTTGCTGTTAGAGATCTGATCTCAAAATAGAGGAGATGCTAAAGGTAACTCAAGGAAGTACAGGCGGCTGGGATCTGCCAAGCATGAGCCGATATTGAGCCTCGGCTTCTCGCTCCAAGGTCTAGGTAGACAAAGTCCATCTTGAAAAGGAAACCTGGAAATCAGCAATCTCGCGATGAGTACTTGAAGATTTTGTCAAGCGGTGAGCACTGTTCGTGAATCTTACTTATTCGGGCTTTGCTAACACTGGCGTCGAGCTCTTTTAAGCGGCAAAGTCACGGATGTAGTTCCTTAGTTGGAGCATTTGCTTCTACTATGAAGCCTCAGCCACGATGTCTGTGTATTAAAGTGCGTAAGTTGAAGAGAACGTTGGTGCCGCTACAACGGTATTATAATGCGCTAGTCTCAAGCTCAAATCCAGCGCCCTTCAGCCTCTGAATAAACAGCTCTCCGAGCGCCGCCGGAGTCAACAATCCCCCCTTCAGCTTCTTCATGAGCTCCTTCTCTTTGAGCATGACCATTGCAGCCTCTGCCATCAATACACCAGTCATGTAATAGATCCCACCTTTGTAGAGGAACCTTCCGAGAACCTTCCCTTTTTTTCCGTCGGCACTCCCAACCCCACGATATTCTACTCCATCATTCTGAGTCGATTCCCTGCTGGGGCCCGATCCAGGGGAGTACACAACCTTTCGTAGCAAGAACCGAGCAGGACGTATAAGGAGTGTAGCTGCAAAGAGAAGCAAGCCCCAATGGATCGCGGTTCCTTGAAGTCTGTTGGAAACGCTCATGTATTCGGCATAATTGAACCGAGGACCGTAGAGGTCGTGCATCAAACCTGCGCTGCGGTGAACTATTGCCTGATTCGGTCTTGCCGTAATAGCGGTGGTGAGAATACCAAGATGCGGGACCTTGAATGGTCCAAAAAGTCTGGCGAGAAAGGATCGTGATGATGGAGGGGGAGCACTTGGCGGCGTCGGGCTGAGGACGTAAGGATTCCGGCATTCGTTCAGATACTTTAAGGAGTAATTGCCCCAAACACTCAGAAGTGTATCGAGAGTTCCCCCGCTCGGTCCGGATGACTTCAGCGAGTGTGCTGCACATATCACGGATGTTGTCGGAGCTGAATAGACTTCACGAATTTTTGTGACTATCATATATGCCACAAGGTCTGAGGGTGCGGATTCGAGGCCTATTTCTGGGATAATGATCGCCTTGTTCTGGACGGCTGTTTCATGGTACTTCTCAATCATTTCGCGGACCCACGGCGTCTCTCCGGTAGCATCGAGGTAGTGAGTTCCAGTAGATGCGCAAGCCTCCACGACTGGACTGGAGTACTTGTGGTAAGGGCCGACGCAATTGATGACAATCGTACATTTCTGGACAAGGTTGTACAGATCTTCTTTGGTGAATTGAAGCGTCTCAACGTCTAGGAGAATTTAGTGAGCGAAGCCTTAATGTGAGCTATTGGCTTACCTGGTTGGCGGCGATCTGGGTTGACTTTCTTCAAGTCCTTCGAAAGTTGCTCCAATTTACCTTGCGAGCGACCTGCTATTGCCCATGTGATGTCGGTAGGCAGCCCTGTAGCTACATATTCGGCACAGAGCTTCCCAGTGTAGCCAGTTGCCCCCAGGACGACGAAATCATATTGCTTCTCAGTTGCCATTATCGAGAGGAATGAGCAAATACAGACGACCGAAGAGAGAGAGGCGAAAGAAGGGTTACCTTATGTACGATAGAAGCCTAGGCGGGGCGGGATGGCTCCGGATCACCGCACGAGGCCTGAGAAACTTACCTTTTCCTAGGTGTTTACTACCAGTCGTAGGCGACTGCCCTCATAGGAAAGTCCGGCTATGGCATGTTTCAGGCACGCTTTGAAGGTCGCTGGTGATGAACTTTCAGGGTGTCAATTGCCAGCTCTGGCCGGTGAGTGGCTCATGGCCAGAGGTGATGATGCGGTTGAGCGTCAAAGCTATCGGAGAATTTACCCTGGAGGACTGATGGCCGAAGGATAAATCCAGGATGAGCGCAAATCGCACACGCACGAGCCGAGGCTGTTGGTCTTGGCGCTGTCCACACGCGGAAGTTAGGGCTCGAGGCTTGGCACACCGCACGTCGAAGCCATTCTCTCCCTCCGCCGGCGACACACATCAACTGCTCCTAAACCAGTCTTCCACATCGCCGCGTTATATCAACATGACAAAGCGAACCAAGAGTGAGCTGCTCGCAAGAAAATCCCTGGGCTGTGCTAATTCTGAACATAGAGGTCGGCGTGACCGGCAAGTACGGCACAAGGTATGCTCAACCCCGCCAGCCGGTGCCTTGCTCTACAGCCGGACTTCGAGATCCGCAACATTCGAGATGGTCTTTTCATGCAGAGGATGCTGATGAAATTGTTTTAGATATGGCGCTTCCCTTCGAAAGCAAGTAAAAAAGATGGAGATCACCCAACATGCTCGATACACCTGCACGTTCTGCGGCAAAAATACGGTGAAGCGACATTCCGTTGGCATATGGTCGTGCAGGTCTTGCAAGAAAACTGTTGCAGGTGGAGCTTGGACGGTCGCGTACGTTACTCGGCCCCTCGTTTAACTTGTTCAAAGTGCCGAAGGACCCGGCGCTGACAACGCACATTAGAACACCGGCGGCGGCGGCAACTCGCTCAACAATCCGCAGATTGAGGGAAATTGCGGAGGTCTAGATGGTACTTCGGGAGGGCAAAACGGCGTTTCTAGGTCAAATGAGACTCAGTCGGAGAGGCTCTCTCCTCACTAGTCTGGACACCCTTCGGCGATGCCACGAAAGCCGCTACGGCGCCATCGGTCGAAGCGCTCCGACCGATTAGTTTATCAAAAATACAATATTTGACATGCAGCCGATCAGTATTCGTGCTCGGCTCCGAATATTCCCAATTTTGGCGAGAATTCGTTGCGCGTATTAGCTTCTGGAGGACGATCTCATGGCAAGGCTTCGGCACTACTCTCGAGAGGAAAAGAAGATCTCAAAATTCATCATCTTAATAGCATCGCGAGTGGCCTATCCAGCGCCAGTCGTCGTTGAGCACGAATTCGCTACGTTCCCGGCGATCGATAACGATGATGGCTCGATGATGGCATTCAGCTGGACATCCTCAAATATAAGACGTTGTCGAGACGAACCACTGTTTCTCAGCGTCTTCTCTCAGATTGTCCACCGTAGATTATTTCCTACCTCCTGTTCCACTTGATGAGACATGGTCACTGGCTAAGCGGTCCACGTGGTGTCGTGGTGGGAGGGGTGACCGACGAGAATTCATCATGCGAGAGGGCACCTGCAGGTCAAGAGATCGCAGATCGCTATTCGAGTCCCACGCTCTCCTTGCATCTTTTGCTGCTTTCCTTTCTACATAATTCCTAGGCTCCCTTCACTTTTCCGCTATTTCTGACCCGGTGGCATTGGTGTTGCCTTGTTGGCTGGCTGGACTCACTTGGCCTGTTCGGGGTTAGTGCAGCGACTATAAAGGTCCCCCACACCTCGATCTACTCTTTCCTTCTTGCTCCATCTCTGCTCCGGTACAACTCGAATATCTCTTTTCTACATGCCCCAACTCCCCCTTTTCTTTCGCAAATGTGACAAATTATATCCCCTTCATGTCGGAAACTTGCATTGTCTGTTTGGGCGACTTAGGTGGTGACACTGGCAATTTGCCGCCACTATCATTAGCCCTTGCCAGCTCATTGCCAAGACTTGAGTCCGAAGAGGCCTCAAGTGCCTCGTCGACTACCCAAACACAAAAGGCAGACGACAAGAAAGACCCGTCTCTAATCGCTCACCTACTTCCTTGCGGACACAACCTTCATAATGATTGTTTAGCACCTTGGGTCGAAAGAGCCAATAGTTGCCCCATTTGCCGCCAGAACTTCAACTCCGTCGAGCTTAGCGACTATGTTGGGGGTAAGCTTTTATACTAACTCGATTGTCTTGTTATGACCGCTGACTCACTTGTTCTGCAGGTCCTGTGTCATCAACTTACCATGTGGAAGATCGCATTCAAGAAGCGGAGATTGATCCCTCTATGCTGGTCGAGCTAGAGGATGACCCCGACACGCAGCCCTGCCAGATTTGTCGCGAGGATGATAATGAAGATGTGTTGATGTACTGTGATAACTGCAATAAACTCTACCACACCTACTGCGTCAACCTACCTGAGGTGCCTAGGTCGCATTGGTTCTGTGAGCCGTGCACCCAGCAGCGCTTAAATTTACCGTTCGGGTATGGATTTCAACCACAACGAGGTCATCGACCGCCCAATCGCCGGACGCGCGGCCAGCAGAGGCGTTATAGAATCCAAAACCACAGTGAAGATCATCAATATAATCAAGTATGGCGAGAAATCATGGACCGGATCAACGTTGATCTAGATGATCCCTTTGGGGAGGACGATCCTACAGCCACTGCCATCCGGCGCCAGCGTGCCAGAGAAGAGTGTGACAGACGGGAATACCAAGCCTGGCAACGACGTGCTAGAATCGCAGAATTGCAAGGAGGGGCTAGTAATTTCCGAGATACTGGCCAGGCCCTGTTTGGGTCGCGACATGAGCATTCTCGCTCAGCACATCGTCCACCTAGCCCTGAAGCCGAGTCCCTCGATGCGGTTCGAGCATGGCGAGTTTTTGAACGTGCTAGTGGTGACGATCAATCCATCTCACGCCGAAGAAAACGAAAATCTGCAACCGCCTCCCCCATAGAACCCGATCCAGCTCCCCGAGAAGGCCGAGTTAAGAGACCACGCATCCGACGTCCACAAGACCTTAGCGAAGCATCAGACTCGGCCGCAGAATCTTCTTCTGGACCTCGATCGACTTCGGCGTCGTCGCCTACAGCACAACGTTACCGCACTGACAATCTGGGCTCTGGTCCCAGCTTCTTACAATCTCTTCTTAAGGAGGTAGAGGACTCCCCTGCCCCAAATCAGCCGAATGGAACGGGCTCGCGTCAATCTGTGCCAGGATCTAGCCCTTCTGCTGACCATACACCTCGTCCCGCTTCACCAGTTCTTTCACCGGCTCCTTCCAATCACTCTTCGCCTCGTGTTCGCTCACCTTCACCAACCCCTCGCCAATCATCAGTGAGCGGACTTACATCAAGTATTCAGCCGATTTATCCTGCAGCCGACAAAGATTCTCGAAGCTCTCCTGAGCCGACAGCGGGTGAGACATCCGACAGTAATGCTGAGAAGCGTGGTCGTCCCAGGCCGACTGATGATCCACCTCCTGCCGCTAGCAGAGTACCTCCATGGGCCAACCAGTCGTCTCATGGAATGGAAAATGGAAAAGGCCGCTCGGACGGGACTTCGCCAACTCGCCCAGCACCCTCCTTCAGCGTTAAATCCGAAGTTCAGAAAATGGTCTCCACAGCACTCAAACCTCTCTACACTGACCAGACCTTATCCAAGTCCGAGTTCACCAATATCAATCGGGAGGTGTCACGCATGTTGTATGAGCGAGTGGGAGCAGTCGAGGCGTTGGACGTTGAGAGTAAGGCTAAATGGGAAAAGGTCGCAGGGCAAGAAGTTGACAAGGCGATCTCAGGCTTAAAAGGAGCAGTGGATCTCAGTGGTGGCTCATGACTATGATCCTGTTTGGCGTTCTTGATGCAGCGATGTCTACATTTAGCATGGGCGTTCCGGCAACACTTGTGCTTCCATTTTCGATGGGAAGCTGAGATTGGATCGTACTGGCGTTTGAGCTCTCACCACTTGAAGATACCCTTGGGTGTGGCCTTTTCTACCCTAGCAAATGATGATCTGGGTTTCGGAGAGAACATGTTTTGCGATGAAGCCTGGCAAATGTCCGAGAAAAGATTGAGATGTGTGCAAATTGATAGCATTAGCGATATAATAAGCCAATATAGGGAAGCGCCCGGAGAAACTTCTTGGTGTCTCCTCGATGAAATCTCCAAGGAAATTAACCTCACCGGTATCTCAATAACATTTTAAACCAAAGGCAAAGGATGCCAAGATCAATAATTTGCAGCTCACGGCGTTTTAAGTTGTCATCGATTAGCTAGAAGAAGGGTTCCTCAAATCTAGAGTCTACTGGTGACAACCGCTTTGCAGGGTGTTTCATGTACATTAGGTACCATGGAAAGCTCGCACAAGACGAGACTCGGCTCCCGTCAACCATAGGCTGCCTCTGATCGTAGTTCGTCCTCTCGGATCAGCTTTGATCAGGGACAACGTGTGCGTACCCAGCCAAGCCAGCTATGTTCCCACGCTCCCTGGGTTCGTACCGTATGCAGCCGGCCAGCCGAAGCCGCCCGCCCGCCTCCTTCGGCTTTCCACTCGGCCTCCTCGATCGGAGCGCGAGCCGCCGAAGGTGCCCACTTCCGTGCAACATCAACACATCAGCAGAATAACGATACCATTTTCAAGCCACCGGATTACTAACGTGGCAGGGCTTCTACCTCGCGTTAATGTCATTGAACATCTCAATGGTGCTTGATACCACGTCGGTTCCAGAGGCCTAGCGTATCCTCCGCTACCAAGTAGTGGAGAGCTTTGGCTCCTATCAATGGAATTTGGGATTTCTTAGCTACCCGCAAGCCACCCACCACACCATTCTCCCATTCGAGCCTGAGACATGCATGACGAACTCGCTAAGCACGTGCTGACGCCTATCACAATATGGACCGCACTTCTTCGCAATGCATCTGCGCGACAGTCCTAATTCCGTTTTATCCGTACATGGGGCACCTTCGCCGCCTTCCATGCCTCCACTACGTGTTTCGAGCCTCTCCCACCACCATTGTTCTCTCGGCCTTTCGGCCTTTAGCAGAGGCGTTTACTAAACATGATCACTGCCAGCTTTCAGGAACCTGCAAATGTTTGATACGGCCTGACCCAAGACATGCATATGTAGGTAGATCTTCCCAGATGGCTGGGACGAGATTTCACTCCTTGTTCTACGTGTTCGTTCTGAATCCCTTCTTCGTCTTTAAGAGAGAAGCTCGCACTTTCCTGATGCCTGTTTCGTGACCCTTTTCATAACCCTTCTTCTTTTACAAACACCCATTCCGATATTACTTCTATTCTGAAAGTCAGTGGGCATGAGCGGAGGGCCAGACAGGCTTGGACCAGGATACCTGGATCCCGCACAGGCCTCCCAGGCAGACCAAAGCAGACTTTCCCTCAGCGCTCAGTTCCAATCGACCACCACAACGCCTCGACTAAGCACCGAAAATACTAAACCAGATATCAGTCGGTCGAACAGCATGGCTAGTTTAGAATCATCTCGCACATCTTCTAAAGAGCTGGAGCGGGATCCGGAGAAAGGCCTTAAAGACTTGGAAAGGCATGCCGAATCCAGAACCAGTGCTGGACCTGCAGCTCTGTCCCGCTCTAGAACTCCCCCCAAAGACCCAAATCTCGTCGAATTCGATGGTCCAGATGATCCTGACAATCCACAGAACTGGTCTAAGACCAAGAAATGGCTTCTGACGATGTCTCTGGGCTTTATGACTCTCAATGTTACCCTTTCGAGTAGCATCTTTTCGACCGCGACAATGGTCGTGTCGGAGCAATTCAACATCAGTCCAGAGGTCAGCACACTTGGCACCAGTCTGTTTGTCCTGGGCTTTGCGTTCGGTCCTTTGATATGGGGTCCATTGAGTGAATTGTATGGACGCATGATTCCCCTTTTCTGCGCCTACTCGCTCTTCATCATCTTCCAGATTCCAGTAGCAGTGGCTGTCAACGTTGAGACAATCATGCTCTGCCGGTTCTTCGGCGGACTCTTCGCCAATGCACCGCTTGCGATCGTTGGAGGTTGTCTTTCGGACTTTTGGGACCCGGTGATGCGCGGGATTGCCGTGACAAGCTTTGCAGGTTCTGTTTTCATTGGGCCTGTACTTGGACCAATTCTTGGAGGATTCATCACGCAGAGTCATCTGGGGTGGCGTTGGACGGTATGTACGCTCCTGGTCTACTGGAACCAACTACTTTCATTCTGATTGAATAGTCATTGACACTATTCTTCCGCTCTTTAATTATCCACAAAAGTCCTTTTCACCTTGCTTGATACTAAGAAATACCTACGTTATGTGTTATGTGTTCATTGCTAACAACTGATTTAGGCCTGGATTACAATGATCAGCGGTGGATTTTTCGGCCTCATCGCTCTCTACTTTGCAAGGGAAACCTATGCGCCTGTTATCCTTCAACGAAAGGCCGCTCGCCTTCGATATGAGACACGGAATTGGGCTTACCATGCGCCAAGAGACGAGAATAGAGTAACCTTGTCGGGCATTGCTACTCGTTATCTAAGCCGGCCTTTTGCCATGATGTTCCAAGAACCGATTCTACTTCTCATCACAATTTATATGGCCCTTATTTATGGTACAAAGCGCTTCCCTAAATGACTTATGAGGCTTTACTGACCAAAATCTGTGCAGGCATCGTCTACCTCCTTTTCGAAGCCTATCCTATCACCTTCCAGGAAGAGCGTGGCTGGAACCTTGGTGTAGGCGCTCTCCCCTTCCTCAGCATCACAGTGGGTGTCCTCCTAGGTGGGGCCTACGTAACCTACGAAACCCGCACGACCTTTGCCCGCAAGATGCGCGAGAATAACGGCCGCGTCATTCCCGAAGACCGCCTCCCCAGCATGATCCTCGGCGGCTGTCTTCTCCCCATCGGCCTCTTCTGGTTCGCCTGGACTTCCTCCCCACACATCACCTGGGTCCCGCAGGTTCTCGCTGGCATTCCCATTGGCGGTGGCATCTTCATCATCTTCATGTGCTCCTTCAACTACATCATCGACGTCTATCTCATGTTCGCGAACTCTGCGATTGCCGGGAATACGTTCCTGCGGAGCTTGGCGGGGGCGGGATTCCCAATGTTTGCGGTGCAAATGTATCACAAACTGGGTGTCGCGTGGGCGACCAGCTTGCTTGCGTTCCTGTGTGCGGCGTTTGTGCCGGTCCCGGCGCTATTTTACATATATGGAGCAAGGATTCGGGCATGGAGTAAGTTCAGCCCGAAGTTCTAGGGACAAATATCAGCAGCCCAGTGGCATAGCTCGCAGGACACCTGACTGGGAAAGCCTGTTCGCTAATGAACCTGAAAAGGCGGCATTGGAAAAAGCACCTGACCCCGCGCCAAGGGGCGTCACCTTTCTTATGAGGAATGGATACACTGGAACCGCAGCGGTGCATTAGAAGGAGCAGGATACTATCTTGGATACATATGTACAGAGCATCAGTATTTCAGCGCGTAATCCCGCTTAGAAAAGATTATAGTAAACTCTCTATATAAGGAACACGCATTAAAAAGATCTTTCTTCCTTTCTTCAAAGTCACTAAGACGATTAAATGTTCCTCGACGACCTCCTGGAAGATATTTCATCTACACTCCCTCGACTCTCGGCATGGAACGCACCGAGATGCCTACCGGAAGGAAACCCGCAATTCCCCGCCAGCTTCAGGCTCCGGCCATGCCAAACCACCATCTGCTCTATGATTGCTTCGGTGCTTCAATGCTTAAATCCACTGCCTATTCGACGCGAGGTAGGCTGAAATCTTCGGCTTGTTGCCGGATAAAGGATTGGACATATCTTGCAGCGGTTTCATTAAACCTGTGCAATGTCGTCACCACCCTGACTGAAGCTGCAGGGACTTTAGTCTCAAGGCCGCGGCGAGGCAGAATCCTCCATTTAATCGTCCTTCGCAGCCTTCTCCGTTTTGAAACCCTTATGATCTCCATCCAAGTTTCTTCGCATATTACTTTTAGTGTCATGCTGCATCCCCGGCCGCATCTTCACTCAACTGTCCCTCATCCCTTGCATCCGAAGCTGAATGAGCCACCTCCGAGAAGGTACAACATCCAACAAGATGGTACCCTTTAGGCCGTTCTTGAGTGAGCTGTGACTTGCAGTTTCAGCCGTTCCTTATCGTGGCTGTTGGAATCGTCTAGTTCCCTACGGATTCTGTGCGGATTGGCCAGCCTGATGCGACTTGCAGCATGCAGCGACTAGTCTCGTTGACCGGTAATTCTGGCTGCCCAGATCAACGCCAAAAAATGGTACATTGGCGTTCAATGTTGGCTTTTTGACCATTGTGCCACAATCACACTGTAGTAATTGCATGGTAATCCTTCGCGATCAAATTGTCGTCATGGATTGTTACCCTCCCCGATGACCCGGCATGTATCCTCAGCTTGATCTGCTACCGTTCTCTCAAGTGTCAGTCGAGCTGCAAATTGTTTCGCTATTTGCAATCCATCATCGCTTGTTTAAATCTTTCTAGCCCTGAACCTCTTCCACTCAACAAACATGGCAGCAACCCCAGTGTCCATTGGCGATATAATCAGCCTCGCAACATTGCTATTCCGGACTTTCCAGAAGATGAAACGAGCGTCAGCAGAGTACAATGATCTGGCCATCATGCTGAAGACCGTTTTGCTCACGTTAGCGAGCGTCCAGTATGCTGTTGAGCCGGTAATTAACTCCATGCCCAAGATACACCAGGCTAGCCTTGGTTACGCTGTTTGGGGGATTAGGAAGATCACGACAGATATCAACCATGACCTTGGTTTGAACCAAAAACTAGAGGCTCAGCCAGGAGCATTGAGCAAATTGAAATTTGCGATTTTCCAGAAGAACCCAAGGGAAGCAGAGTCCCGATTGAATGCGCGCTTGACATGTCTCAATGCCTGCATGTCAGCAATCATTATGTATGTATCGAGAAAATGGTCCACGGATCAGCTTGATTTGGGACTGTACGTCAGTATGCAGCTTCTGACGCATGCCCGATCTAGTGACTCTCTTGCAAGCTCAGCCATTTCCGCCCAAAATATACACCACGTGATCGTGGACCACCGCGTGACGAGGCTGGTGAGAAACCACGACCGCTTATCCGCAGGCACTAAAATCCTCCAGAACAAGCATTACGACGCATCGTCGACGATAGCACCAGCCAATTCGCCAAGCGGCCTTCTTGTTGAGTCACAAGTCGAAGAAGCACCGGCGAAGGAAATTTATGATCTAACATGCATCTGTCCGGAAGTCGTACACTGGATAGCCGCCGCAAAAGAGGGTGAGAACGTCAGCGCCAGTGGCTTCTACGAGTATTCAGCTCCCTGCCAAGTGCGGAAAGGCCATCAAGTACCCCTCGTCGACTGCACGCTCCAGATCAAAGAAACCAAAATTTACGGCACCACACAAGACGACACTGGGTATGCCACTATTGACGGCTCTTTCGATTTGAGCAATAAGATCGTCCGCTTCACCAAGAGCTACTACAGGGTCAACAAAGGTGGAGCGACCAATCGCGCATGGGAATACACGGGCAAGTTTACCCCTTGCGGCGGCATCGTTGGAGAATGGCGAAATCCTAGCAACTGCCCTGAGCGGGGAAATTGGCGAGGCTCTTTTGGCTTGTGGTTGCAGAATGACGAATATGCGAACGGCACCAAACTCGCCTCACAGATGAGATTTCTGCAGGAGAAAGGAGACTTTCTGACGGGATCAACGACCGGCAATCTCGGGTAGAACTGCTGACACAAGCTTGCAGACGTGGAGTGACGGGCTGTATATAAGCGGGGTCTCTGCCAACTGCACAACAAGTCGATTAAAAACCGCCTGATGAGCCGTAGTACTTGAATTCCTATAAGTTGTCTGACCTTATGACTATTGTCGCTCCCCTAGTAGCGAGAGTACTCTCGTGCTTTAGGTCTTGGGGTAACGCAATGTTAACATTCACCGTTAGATGGTGCGAGCGGAACTCGTGGCTTGTCCGAGCCCAAGTGCAGTCGGGTAAGATACTGTAGGACGCCATCGCCCCTATTTTTGGGGCACCACTATCTAGCGTTGATAGAAGCTTTTTCTTGGCCCTTGGCCCCGAAGCTAGCGGCCCTTTAATTGCCGATGAAATATTTCTCTATTGCGAAAGGCTTTGTATTTCTACAGATCCTCTCCCCATCAGAAAAATGTTCGCCGAGAAGTACGCAATGTTGAGCTGCTCGCCAGGACGGCTGGATCGTACGCTCTATAGCCTCGCATCTCCATACGTCAAAGGAATTCAGGTACCTTCTTTAGGCGACAGAATACGATCGGGGAGTCGAAGTCTCCTAATCCAAGCGGGTATTTCCAGCCTGCGTGTCAATGGCTTCGGAAACCTTAGACCCGGCTTATCCATTGACAGACTTTCGTGCAAGCTCGCAGAGACGCAATCTAGGCATTGTACTCTCACACTATGATCCTTTGCGTTGAACAATTGGGGACTCCTTCCACGAGGAAGAATCTCGCTTGTTCCCGATCCTCCCGTCTGATGACAAGGAAATAGTCGCCAACGGTTCCGCTGTCAGCTTCAGCCTATCCCGCTCGAAGGTACGATATGTCACATGGCGTGCAGACTAACATATGAAGTCCCTTGATCATTCTTGAACGCCACGACCTGCAAGAGACTACCTGGCGTTTCAAGAGAGCCCTGATCATACAGCTCAACCTACTTACGGCCGGTCGAATAAATGTGAGAACACGTGAAGACTCTGTGTAGTACACCCCCAAGAAATCCCTCATCACGAGGTTCTTGAGAATCCTCAAGTCAGCAATACGATAACGTTCCTCCCGTTTCACCGGCCTACAGACTAATCAGCTCAAGACCCGACCGATCGAACAATAGCTCGTGGCACAAGGAATTAATTCCCTGGATCTGACAGGACTGGATGGAAATCCATCTCGCAATATTGCAACATGAGCCTCGAATACTTCTTACGTACTTACATTCCTTTTCCACAAGGGTTCCATTATGCTCTTCGTCTTTCCGGGCCGTCCATCCAGTTGGAACTACACTTCCTCACCGTCAATCTCTCTCTATCAGTCCTTGGCGCCAATACATAAAGGCCGTGGTAAGCTTTCTCTCTCCATTTTGAGCCTCTCCTCAGAAGCCATCTTTTCCGCTTTCTATTCCACGGCAAGCCCTCTCCGCCCAACCAGAATCAAACCAGCACCACCACCACCACCTCTCTGAGCAACAAGATGCACTTCTCGACCCTCTCCACCATGCTCGCTGGCCTAGTCGCCCTTCCAGCCCTCATCTCCGCCCAAGAGTCCACCTACGCCGTACAGCCTCCCCCTTCTTCTCCCTTTCTCCCCTTCCTCCATCATGTCCCGCTCTTTCTTCCCCATAAAACCCCCTTTCCCCCTCTCCCTTTCAAACCCCCCTACCACATCACACCCATTTTCCCACACAATCCCTTCTCGCTAATCCCCCCTCCCACACAAAATAGACCTTCACCGCCTACCCCCTCCCCTCCTGCCAAGGCCCCAACCCAACCACCACAAACGCCACAGGCCCCATCGGCAGCGCCTTCTGCCACCCGCTCTCCACTGACCCGGCCAGCATCTTCGTGTCCTATGTCGACGAGGTGCTCTGTCCCAGCGGCAACGGCGGCGAAGGCCGAGCGCCGACGCTGGCGTTTTATACTAGTGCGGACTGCACGGCGGGAGAGCAGGACGTCTCCGCTGCGGGGGAGTGTTTGGAGGGCGGGAGCGATGTTGGCGGGGGGTTTTTGAGCTGGGAGATTAGATGTCCGTGAGTGAGTGAGTGAAGGGTGGGGGAAGGGGAAATGAGAGGAGAGAGAGAGAGAGAGAGAGAGAGAGAGAGAGAGAGAGAGAGAGAGAGAGAGAGAGAGAGAGAGAGAGAGAGAGAG
>JAGFML010000179.1:0-20057 GCA_021030945.1 Pyrenula aspistea
AGCCTAGAATAGCATAAGAAAAGAGTTGTCCTCTTAATGATGGGTTTCTAGATACACCTATTATTAATGCTCCAAATACAACTCCAATTCCTACTCCTGCTCCAATTAGCCCTGTAGTGGCTAATCCTGTTCCTATTATTCTGGCGGCTTGTATCATAGATAAATTATTTAAAGTTACAAATACACCATTTTATTTTTATAATTTTTGGATCTTAATTTGGATGATGAGAAGATAAAAACCTCAAAGGCGGCAATTTTTGTTTGGAATTATCCCAAGGATAACGTCCATATCTCACACAATTAGTACACTTGATTTTGAACATTGGGTAGTTA
The DNA here is from genome assembly GCA_021030945.1 of Pyrenula aspistea. Lineage (NCBI taxonomy): Eukaryota > Fungi > Ascomycota > Eurotiomycetes > Pyrenulales > Pyrenulaceae > Pyrenula > Pyrenula aspistea. The sequence goes on from JAGFML010000179.1 coordinate 334, forward strand.
AGCAAAGTAGAGGTGAAAATGCGTGTAGTTTATACCCTTCAAACACTTTTCATTTACTTATAACTAATGTAAAGCCTTCAATTGAATATATTTTATATTTAGAATACAAAAAGTTTGTAATTAAAATATTACAGATTATCAACTATATGATTATATTATATTAGATATAAAAGAAATCTAATTATTTAATTATTTAAAATTAATAAACCACCTCTTTTTTTATTAGATTTCTATCTTAAAGTATAAATGTTTGTTACAGATAAATAGAATTATTTTTAGTAATAGTTTTTTAAGATTATAGTCTAGTTATAACAACAAATGTGGGTGATATTGAATATTTTATATTTTGCTTTTATAGCAAATAAAGTATATAAAGAAATTATTATGGATAGATAGCTATAAGCCAAGTGTGCTTACATTTTGAACGCACACTGTTAGATTTAAATTAATAAACAAAGTGAACTGAAATATCTAAGTAACTTTAGGAAAAGAAATCAAACGAGATTCTATTATTAATGTGAATTAAAGTAGAAAAGCTTTTAAGTAAAATGGATAAATCTGTTTGAATATAGGGGAACCTTCCTCTAAAGCTAAATATGGCATTATAAGCAATAGTGAATAGTACCGTGAGGGAAATCTAAAAAAATAGTAATTTTATAAGCAGCTTTAGAAATTAAAAAATTTAAAGCGTACCTTTTGCATAATGGGTCAGCAAGTTAATGTTAGATGCAAGTAGTATTGTTATAAACATCTACCTAGACAAACCGATTAATATTAATGATTAAGTATCTAATATTAGACCCGAAGATTAGTGATCTTACTATTATCAGGAATATAAAAGTCCGAACGGGTTATCGTTGTATAGATATCCGAAGAATAATGGTAAGTAAGTGAAAGACAAACCTGACTAATTGAGCTGGTTTTCCGCGAAACCTATATAAGTAGGCAATTTAATTTACATCATAACAGGTACAGAATTGTGATCTCGTACAAATATTTATATTTGTGTATATCGGGGGACCGTGAAGGTTTTATCGGAGAGTTTTTGCACTCGAAAGGGTTTAGATGAATATTAAATTGTCGGACATAGTACGATAAGGTTGTATGTCTAAAGGGAAACAGCCCTAAACAAGAATTAATAAGGTTCCAAAATTATTGTTGAGTGAAATAAAGGATGTTATCTTAATACAATCAGGAAATAGGCTTAGAAGCGGCCATTTTTTGAAGACCTCGTAACAGAGCACTGATTTAAAAATATAATTATTTTATTTAGGAATTAACACCAAAAATTTAACGGATCTAAACAATATACCGAAAACTTGTCTAATTAAAAAGAATATAATTGTTGAAAGTTACTGCATAAATTTGATTTATGCTGTATGTGTATTATTAGTAGAATAATGATGCTAATAAATTGGGAAATTGAAGATAGAAAAGTAAGATGAGTAACTTATTCTTAGATATAATTAGGGTAGCGGAGCATTGGATTTTCCATAAATTTAGTCTTTAAAGATAAAGTTAGAGAGAGTACCGAGTGTCCAACAAACTAAAATAGATGAGGAAGGGAGGAAAATAGTTGCCCTAATAAATTGAAATAGATAATGGGTATGGAACGTATGGAACGTATGAAATGTATGGAACGTGAGGAACGCATGAAATATATGGAACGTATGGAACGGGTAGGTAAATCTCTAGAACATCCAAGAGATAATGCTGATATGAGTAACGAAAAAGAATTATATATTCTCGCCTAAAGCTTATGGTATTTAATTAAATTTACGGTCTCTAAAATATAATTAATATATTGATGAGAAATTAAAATCTGATAAAATATTATTAAACTTTTTAGTAGAAAAAGTTCAGGAAAATATATCTTAATTTTTATATATTAATTTTAATTAGAAAATTAGAATATAAAAGTAAATATTAAAACCGTACCTAGAAACTATCACAAGTAAGCTAGTATAGTATACGAAGGCGTTTGAGTAAACAATCATTAAGGAACTCGGCAAATTCACTCTCGTAACTTAGGGATATGGTGAGCCATTTCTATAGTAACACTATTAAGAAAGAGGAGGCATAGAATAATGTAGTACGACTGTTTAATTAAAACAAAGCACTCTGCTAAGATACAAATCGATATATAGAGTGTGAGGTCTGCCCAGTGTCGGTCTGCTAATTTTTAGATTTAATTTAACCATTATTTTTAAAAAAAAACTCCGATAAACGGCGGCCTTACCGATGAGGGTCCTAAGGTAACGGAATACCCTGGCCGTTAAATGCGGTCTTGCATGAATGATTTAACGATACAACAGCTGTCTCGATGATTGGCTCAGTGAAATTGGAATAACTGTGCAGATACAGTTTGCCTCTAGATAGACGAGAAGACCCTATGCAGCTTTACTGTTACTTAACTGGACTTTAATACGAGAATTACTAGCGGATAAGGAAGCTGTTCGCCTTCTATTAAATATTTTTAATAGAACACATAGTATTAATCTTACCCGGAATTAAGATTATGTGAGTGCGAAAAAAATTGTACGAACCACGTACAATTGAATCGCTCAATTGAGACACCTTTATTTGCTCTATTTTTGTCATTTGTTAGGAAGACAGTTTATGCGGGGCACAGATCCCATAAAAAGTACCTGGGTATATCCAAATATATATTTATATAAATACATATTAATTTTAATCTGTATTTATTTTTTTTTATCTCTTATTATTATAATAATCTTGTAATTATAGGTATTAAATACCAATATTTATATTTAAGTAAGATTTTAGCTATATGGTAAATAGATGTAAAAACAAACATTAATTTAAACAAACACGAGTGAGTATTTTATAAGTAATGTTTTTAGTTGTTTTATATAAATACATTATATAAAATGGTTTTTATATTTACTGGAAAAGTTTAATGGCTTAATCTTGCTATACTGTCAGACCTACGAGTCCATCAGTCGCGTAAGCGGGGCATATGATCACAAGATTCCGAAAGGAAAGATCTTGGATTTTTGAAAAAGTTACGCTAGGGATAGCATATTAATTGTTAGTCCTCCTATATCAGAAGATATAGGTAATATACTGGGTAAATTTCAAAAAAAACTTTAACTAAGTTAATTTGAAGCGAAGCTTTTATAAAGAACGTTTAACGACTAAAATTATAAATTACTCTATAATTTAATTAATCCAGCATTTATATTAATATGTAAGCTATATATATATATATATTTGTATATATAGTTATATAAAAAAATTAGAATTATATTATATTTATATTAATTAATTTTTTATGATAAAACTATTAAATAAAAACAATAAAACATTAAATAAAAAGACTGAACATTATAATAAAAACTATCCACCATCTACTAGAGAATGAATGAACAGTATTTATGTATTTAATAAAAATACCTTAAATTTAATACCTTATTCAAGTAAATTAGCTATAAAATTAATTAAAAGCTATTTTTATTTTTATAGTTTAAAGTTAGAAAAAAAAATAAAAAAAACTAAAATTTTAGCTAGATATAGAAAATTAACTTCTGCAAGAATATTTGTAAGTAAAGGTGAATTTAAACACACTAACAATAAAGTTATAATTACATTATATACTTTTAATAAGCAACAATATAATCTTCTAAAATTAATTAGAAAAAGATTTAAAAGATTAATTAAATATGAAAATTTACTATTTTTTAATAACACAATTTATCAAAAAGGTTATAAAATTTTTCAAAAAAAATACAAAATTTATATAAATAAATTAAATAAAAAAATAAATAAAGTGAAAACAAATAAAACTAGTCAACCATCAGAAAATTTAAACAAATTTTTCGCAGAAAAATTGTATACAACTTTTCTTTTTCACACTGAAAATTTATATTTTCATAATTTTTATAAACTGTATAGATATTACAAAATGAAAGAAGCTTCTATAATAGAAAATAGAACTTCAAATAATATTAGTCTAAAAAAGAAAAATTTAAATATTTTAATAAAAAAATTAAAAGAAAATTTAAAAGAAAAATATTTATATAAATTAATAAATAAAAAGTTAAATAATTATAATGATTACAATAAATTCAATAGAAGTTTTATAATTCAAGAAATGATAAGTAAAAATTTTAATAATTTAATAAAAAGCTATAGTTTTTTAAAAGAATTATTTAAAATACATAAAAATCTACTTACTATGTTAAAAAGAAAACCAAGTATAAAGATTACCTTTTTAAAGAAAATTTTTAAAACAGATTTTTTAAAAAATTATAAAAAAAAAAAAAACTTAAATTTTTTTTTATTAACCGTATTTAAAAAATCTTTTATTAAATTATTAATAGATATATTTGAAAAAAAAATTTACAATTTGTTCTATAAAAGAATAAAATTGTATTTTTTTTATAAACAAATATTGTATATAAATAAATCTAAATATAATTATAATTATTTACAATATTTAACTAGTTTATTTAAAAAATTATATAATAAAAATATAGAGTTTAATATTATAAATTTGAAGTATTTTTATTTAAACAGTGATATATTATCGGAAATTCTAACTTTAAAAATAAGAAGAAATAGAAGAAAAACTATGAGATTTTTAAAAACAATAATAAAAAAAGTTAAAGTAAAAAAATTAGAAAAATATATATATAATCCAAAGAAAAATTTATTAGAAAAGAAAAAGTATCTAGATATTTTAGGAATTTTTTTACAGAATGGTTATATAATCAATAATAAAACAGTTAAACGTAATGTTATAAATTTATTAAATTATAAAAAATTAACAGGAGTTAGATTAGAAGCTACAGGAAGATTAACTAGACGTTATACTGCTTCAAGATCTGTATTTAAATGTAAATATAAAGGTAATTTATTAAATCAAGAATCCTCATATAAAAAAAGATCTACTGTGGTTTTAAAGGGTAATCAAAGATCTAATATACAATACACTTTTATTAAACATAATACACGTATAGGATCTTTTGGTATAAAAGGATGAGTTAGTGGTAACTAACATTATTTTTCAGTTTATTAATTAATATAAAAGAAGAAGTAGTCTGAACTATTTTGAAAAAAATGGTAATAAAGGATTAAATCCTAAAAAGTTAACTAATTTGAACAGGCTAATGTGCGCAAGAGAGTACAAATTGAGTGCGCGGTTTGGCACCTCGATGTCGGCTTAGCTCATCCACATGAACGCAGGAATCATGAAGGGTTCGACTGTTCGTCGATTAAAGAGCTACACGAGCTGGGTTTAATACGTCGTGAGACAGTATGGTTTCTATCTTCTAGAGGAAATTAGAGTAAAATAAAAATAGCCCCCTTGTACGAAAGGAATTGTGGTATATTGACCTATGGTTTGCTTGCTGTTTATGTCTATAGTCACATGTGAATCCTCTAGGGGTTTTGTGGTTAAATATGTATTTATATAACTATTATTAAATAAATAATATAAGCACAACAAGAAAGCTATGTCAATTAAGATAAACACTGAATGCATCTAAGTGTGAAACTTATTTTAAGATACTCTTATAAATGTAGTAAAACACTACAAAAACCTATTTATTGTACGTGAATCCTTCATGGGTGGTAGAATAAATAGGTTAAATAGGCTTTAGTTGTAATAATTTTATTATTGGAAGGCATAAAGTACTAATTTTTAATTTACTATATAATACTATTATCAAATATTAATTTTTAAATTAATAATTTACAATATTGCAAAATAAATAAAAATAATTTAAATAATCGTATATATATATATATACAATTAAATTTATAACAAATTTGTTATAAATTTAACTTGTTTTTACGATATTTTTTGTATTTATTCTGTTTTATTTTCTTTACAATTTTTGCGTACAAGTTATTTAAGGCTTTATTTAGCTTATATGTTTTTATTTATAAGCTATTAATTCTATATTTTATGTGTAAAAAATTTTTTATTGTATAGTATTTATTTTATTATAATAAATTTATTTAAATAAATTTCATTTTTATAAACTTAGTTTTTAGGTAAAAAAAGCCTGGTTAGCATAATAGCAATGCGTCCGTTTTGTAGTCGGTTGATGTAAGTGCGATTCTTGCACTAGGCTTATTTAATTTTATATACACAGTTTTAAACCAATAATTTGTCTATAATAAACTCTTTTTATAATTAGTTAAATTTTATAAATTATCATTATACAATTTAAATAAGACCCAGTAGTCAAGCAAGGTTAAGACATGGCATTTTCACTGCTACATACGGGAGTTCAAATCTCTTCTGGGTTATAAGAGATTAGCTCAGAGGTAGAGCAGTCGTTTTACACACGAATGGTCAGGTGTTCGATTCACTTATCTCTTATAATATTGTATATATATAATAAGTATTAATATCACAGTGATGTTATTACCCTAATGATTAATAAATTACACAAAAATTAAATTAATTGCACTTTCTTCTTTTTTACTATTTATATAATTAGAAAATTCATTTTTTGTAGGCATACATAAAAAGCTCATTGTAATAAATTTATTATAGCCAATTTATATATTATAGCGTTTTTGTGTTTTATTTAATATTTTATTAGGTTATTTTTATGTATTGTTCCCATATATGCCTAAATACTTTATTATATTTTTAATTAAAATTTATATTATAAAATTTATATAACTTTTTACAATTCAAAAAAAAAAAATATATGCGGATTGATGTAATAAGTTAACATAATTGGCTCATGATCAATATATCAAGGTGCAAATCCTTGGTCCGCTCAAAATTATCTAGAAATTTTTACTAAAAATTTAAATTAACTTTTTTTTCAAATTTGTAGAACTAATAAGTTATAGCTAACTAAATAGAATACTAAGTCTTATTTTTGTTTATTAAATATTTACTCTAAACATTTAATAAACAAAAAAATGCAATTAATATTTAAATTATTTATTAGCAATTAAGGCTATAGCTTAATAGGTAAAGCCAGCTGCTCATAATAGCTTAGATGAATGTTCAAATCATTTTAGCCTTACACATAAGTTATTTAATTTTTATTATCTATTTTGATTTTGTTCTATATTGTTAATACTTATCTTTGTAATTATTTATTAAAAATTTTTTCACTTTTTAGCTGTGGTTGTATTAGAAATTTTTTAGTAAATTTATTACTTAAAACAAATTTAGGATTTCTAAATTTAGTGTAATTTTAATTAGATCACAACTATCGTTATGATTTGTGAAATATATGTAATAACCACTTTATAATCTGATTTAAAATAACGAGCATTTTTGTTTAGCAATATACGAAATTAAGGTATAAATCCGAGTGCTGGAATTGGTAGACAGGACAAATTTAAGCTTTGTTGATTAAAATCGTGAACGTTCAAGTCGTTTCTTGGATAAATTAACTATTATTTTTAATAAACATTACTTAATATTTTACATAAGAATATTTCTCTTTTACTACTAATAATTTTTAGTTTTTATATAATGAAGAAAAATTTCTTACCTTAGTTTATATTATTAAAAATTATTAGCTTATAGGTTAATAAATTTTAATGTATATTAATAGGTGTGCTGAAATTTGGTAACCAGGTTCCGCTTAGGACGGAATAGATTATTCTTTACAAGTTCGAGTCTTGTCACCTATATTATTTTTACAAAATGCTGTGTTTTAATCAAAAATTTATTAATATTTAATTTACTGTTTAAATAATTTAATAACTACAATTAACAATTATGTGAAAAGTTTGATTATAAAGCAAATCAATGTTCGTTTAATTGAATCTTATAGAAAATATTTTAAAAGAAATATTAGATGATATATAATATAAGCCTATATAAGTATATTCATACTATTTTATTTATTAGAAAGTGAATTAGAAAGTTTAAGTGTGTAAAATTTTACTATGTTTACTTATACTACTTTTTGTCCACAAAGTGGTACATCTTTTTTTAGTAATAAATTTTAACTAACTTGCTTTTAGTTTAGTAATATTGCGCTTATATAAAAATTATAGTATATATAATTACTTTGTCTTATTATAAGGTATTGTTTATATAATCCCCCCCCCTAAATTTTCAAAAAATATTAAATTTTATTTTACGTATAGTAATATATAATGTATATTATTTATAATAAAGGAAAGTCAAAAATTATAAAATTATAAGTTAATTTTCAAAAAGTTAATTTGTGTTAATACCTAATAATTAAATAGAAAATAATGTGTATACATATACTGAGATCTACTTTTATTTATAATTTTTATTTTTAGTACATACATAATACAAAAACCTGCTTATATATGTTCTATATATAAAATAATTATTTAACTGTATATTTTATTATTAAACATATTTTATACTAATATACAGATATTTGAAAAAAAAAAGAAACAACGGGAATATAGTTTAAATGGCAGAACAACGATTTTGCATTTCGTTAAATTAGGTTCGATTCCTAATATTTCCATAAAAAAAATCTTTTTATCTGTTTTAAAATTTTTTTTGATTTTTAATAAAAGTTTAATAAATAAATTGCATAAAAATTTAAATTATCAAAAAGATAAATATTTACCAAATTTAAATATAGTAATGATAAACTGTATTAATTTAAATCCATAGTTTATAAAAATAAATTTATATTTACATGTAATTATTTTTTCCGTATTATATGTGATAAGCATTTGATATCTACTACCATTATATTTTTTTTTTACAATTTTTTTTTTAACTTTATAATTAAAATACAGTATATATATATATACTAACCACAAATAAACTATGTTATACTTTTTTTTTTTTCTTTATGAATTTTGTTTATAGCCCATTAGATCAATTTGACATAAAAGATCTTTTTAGTATACATATTTTAAATTTTACTTTAATATCACTAACTAACATAGCATTGTATATTATAATATCTACTTTTTTTATAATAAATTTTCATATTATAAGTGTAAATAATAATAAAATTTTATCTAATGCATGATCTATAATTATAGAAACTATATACTCTACGGTATATAGTATAGTAAATAATCAAATAAACAACAAAAAAGGGCAAATGTATTTTCCATTTATATATGCTTTGTTTATATATATATTGGTTAACAATTTAATAGGTCTTACACCTTATAGTTTTGCTTCTACTTCACACTTCATTCTTACTTTTTCAATAAGTTTTTCTGTTGTGTTAGGAACAACTATATTAGGGTTAAATATACATGGTTTAAAATTTTTTTCTTTATTTGTACCTGCTGGTTGTCCTTTAGGATTGTTACCTTTATTAGTAATTATAGAATTTATATCATTTTTAGCTAGAAATGTATCGTTAGGATTAAGATTGGCAGCCAATATATTAAGTGGTCACATGCTACTTAATATATTAGCGGGATTTACATATAATATAGCCAATAATGGTATTATATATTTTTTCATAGCTTTAATACCATTATTATTTATAATAGCTTTTTCAGGCTTGGAAGTAGGTATAGCCTTTATTCAAGCACAAGTTTTTGTGGTTTTAACTTCTTCTTATATAAAAGATAGTATGGATCTACATTAATAAGCTTTTATATTAATAATGGGCCCTTGTAGCTTAAACGGTAAAGCGAAATACTGTTAATATTTTTATAGATGTTCGATTCATCTTAAGGGCTTTATATTATAACTGTATATTTAAAACCTGTAAAAATTATAAAACGTAATATATAAACTATATATAAAGTATGATGTTTAATTTACAAACTTTATTATCGCTATTAGAAGTAATAATATTAATAGTACCTGTTTTACTATCAATTGCCTTTGTAACTATAGCAGAAAGAAAAACAATGGCAAGTATGCAAAGAAGACTAGGTCCAAATATTGTAGGTTATTATGGATTACTTCAAGCTTTTGCAGATGCATTAAAACTTTTACTAAAAGAATATGTGTCTCCTACACAAGCAAATATAATATTATTTTTTTTAGCTCCCTTAATTACTTTAATATTTTCATTATTAGGTTATGCTGTTATACCATATGCTCCTGGTTTAACTATAGCAGACTTAAATTTAGGTATATTATATTTATTGGCTGTATCATCTTTATCCACATATGGAATATTATTAGCCGGTTGATCGGCTAATTCTAAATATGCTTTTCTAGGTTCACTTAGAAGTACAGCACAATTAATAAGCTATGAGTTAATATTAACATCCGCAATTTTGATAATAATATTATTAACGGGTAGTTTAAATCTAACTATATGCATAGAAACACAAAAAAGTATATACTTTTTTGTTCCTTTACTTCCTATACTTATTATATTTTTTATAGGTTGTATTGCAGAAACAAACAGAGCCCCTTTTGATTTAGCTGAAGCTGAATCAGAACTAGTTAGTGGTTTTATGACAGAACATTCTGCGGTTATTTTTGTATTTTTTTTTTTAGCTGAATATGCTAGCATTGTTTTAATATGTATTGTAACTACTGTGCTATTTTTTGGTGGTTATTTATTATTACAATACTTTGATATTTTGTTACTTTTAAAAGTGTTATTTTTTTTTGACATAATCAATATTGATTATTATTATTCTTTTGATACTAACAATATATATATTAATAATATATTTTATCAAGCTCTTATTTATAGCTTTATGTTAGGTATAAAATCTTGTATAATGATTTTTATATTTATTTTAGCAAGAGCTTCATTTCCAAGAATACGTTTTGATCAACTTATGTTATTTTGTTGAACAATTTTATTACCAATTATAATAGCTTTTATTATATTTATCCCTTGTTTTGTTTACAGTTTAAATATTTTACCTCTTAATATATATTTGATATAAAGAAAGGAAATTAAAATAAAATCCAAAAATTTTTTTAATTAAAAAAAAATTAAATAGTGTATTTGTAACTTTGCACAAATAATTTATCTATGATACAAGTCGCGAGAATAATAGGAAAAGAATTATTTACAAAAATTAAGGTGAACTTGCTATTTGGGTGTTTAGACTTAAATAATTATCTGGCTAGACACCCTTATATAAAAATTATTACAATATATGTATTTCCTTATATATTTAGCTATATTGGTATACATGTATTATTTGATTTTAATATAGGATATGCAGAGTCGTATGGTACAGAGAATGAACTAGTATTGTATAATAAGGATACTAGTGAAGATAATGCTGTAGAGGATGATTCAAATGTAGAAGTACATGATAACGGAGACTCAATGTCACCTATGTCAGGCGTGCGCTGTCCCAATTGCGCACGACATGGCAGAGAGACATGAGTTATTCCGGGTAAGGCATGCCATGTTTGTGGCCATCCCTGTTAACTAACAGGGATGGCCACAAGATAAAGATCCTAACGGGGATGGTAATTAGATAAACACCCAAACAATGCATTATTCAATGTATTTGAGCAAATGGACTTAAAAAAAAAAAGCCTGATTAGCATAATAGCAATGCGTTCGTTTTGTAGTCGGTTGATGTAAGTGCAATTCTTGCATTAGGCCTATGTAATATTATATACACAGTTTAAACTAATAATTTGTCTAATAAATTATTTTTATAATGTAGGATTTCTAAGTACAAAAACAATAGTTATTATGAAAAAGTTATTTACAAGAAGAATTGTTTTAACAGCAACATTTATAAGGATAATGCTTGTATTAAAACATCTATAAAAAAATTAAACAAAATACTTATTATTTATACATAAGTATTATATATATTATAATTTAAATTTATTTAATGTAAAATATATTATATATATATATGAATGTGATATGACAAATTTTATTAGAAGTAATTTTCAATATCATCCTTTTCATTTAGTTTCGCCTTCTCCCTGACCTTTGAATACTAGTATGTGTTTATTGAATCTTACTTTTACAGCAGTACTAATGTTTAATGCTTTTATATCATCTTTTTATTTTCTGTTTATCTGTATAAGTAATTTAATATTAACAATGTCTTTATGATTCAGAGATGTAGTAAGTGAAGCAACCTATTTAGGTAATCACACTTTAGCAGTACAAAAAGGTTTAAATTTGGGAATAGGATTATTTATAGTATCTGAAATATTTTTTTTTCTAGCTATATTTTGAGCGTTTTTTCATAGTGCTTTATCACCCAATACAGAATTAGGAGCAAAATGGCCTCCTATGGGTATAGATTCAATAAATCCTTTTGAGTTGCCATTATTAAACACTGTTATATTGTTATCATCAGGTATAACTGTAACATATAGCCATCATTCTTTAATTCAAGGTAATAGAAATGGTGCTTTATATGGTTTAATCTATACAATTATATTAGCTATAATATTTACAGCACTACAATGAATTGAATATACAGTATCCTCCTTTACTATCTCAGATGGAACATATGCATCTTGTTTTTATTTTGGTACAGGATTTCATGGTTTACATGTTATAATAGGTACTGCTTTTTTAGCAGTGGGATTTTGAAGATTATTAGCCTATCATTTGACTGAAAATCATCACTTAGGTTTAGAATCCGGTATTTTATATTGACACTTTGTAGATGTAGTATGATTGTTTTTATACATATCTGTTTATTATTGAGGTTGTTAAACTTTTAGAGATTTACTCTACAAATTTTGATACTATTTGTATTTTTATCTTTTGTATATTATCGAAAAAAACGTAACACATATATTATATATTGATTTACTATGGAACAAATTTCCAACATAATTACACAAATCGATCAATTAATTCCTCAATTAGAAGGTTTTATATTACAATTTAATAATTTAGTGTTAGAAACAAAAATTAACGTAATAACTGACGCATCTGGTAATTTATCTATAGATGTACCTGAAAATACATCTGAATCAGAAGCTAATAATATTAGTAAAAGAATAGGTATAATTGATCGTTTAATTAATACTCAAAATCAAACTATCAATGATCTATTTAGGAAAGGTTTAGATATAGAAAACGAAATAAAAGAACAGGATCATAAATATGTATCTAAATTTACTGAACAAATAAATCATTTTAAACAATTAAATTCGTCATATAAACATTAAATTGGGGAATTAATTCAATGTTATTTAATCATTTTGCTTAGCTAGTTTCTTTTTTAAGTTAAATAATTATCGGCTTTATTCATTTTGATTTTTATATATTTTATATAATGCAAAAAGCATAAAATCTACTTGTTTTGTAAAAATATTTTACATTTAACCTGTTAACTATTTTTACAAATAACGACCCATTTATATATATTAACAAACAGTATTTTGTATTTTTTTTCATAGGATAATTAACCTATCACTTTAAATGAATTACTAAAAAAGATGACAAGTTTAAGTTTATATTTTCTTTTTATACCATTTTTATCTTTAGTCTTATTAGCTATAAATTTAATATTTTCACCTCACAATTCTTATATAGAAAAAGATAGCGCTTTTGAATGTGGATTCCATTCATTTTTAGGCCAAAATAGAACACAATTTAGTATTTCATTTTTTATTTTTGCTTTATTATTTTTACTATTTGATTTAGAGATTTTATTAGTTTATCCTTATGTTTTATCTACATATACTAATAGTTTATATGGTTTAATTATTATGCTTATATTTTTTTCTGTATTAACCTTAGGATTTATATATGAACTAGGAAAAAATGCATTGAAAATAGAAAGTAAACAAATTTAGACTAAATATTAAGTAAATTTATTATTTTTTTTAGTTTTTGTTCTTATTTTTAATAAAAATTAATTTTAAATATGTTTAAAAGATAAAATAATAATTATATTAATTAATAAGACTTAAATCATTGTATATAAAAATTTATATATACAATTATTATATAGAAAAAGGGAATAATATGCAGTAGGTCTGTCTAGGGAGTGCAAATCTTATAGTGGAGGTTCGATTCCTCCTTATTCCTTTATATTGTATAATTTATACTATGTATAATGAGTTTACCATTAATATTATTTTTAATAGGTATGTTAGGATTTGTATTAAATAAAAAAAATATAATTTTAATGATTATTTGTATAGAAATAATGTTATTGTCTATAACATTTTTGATTTTAATAAATTCTTTATCTTTTGATGATATAATAGGACAAACCTTCGCTATATACATAATAGCTATAGCAGGTGCAGAATCTGCAATAGGATTAGGTATATTAGTAGCATTTTATAGATTAAGAGGGAGTATAGCAATCGAATACAAATAATGTATATATTAATAATTATGTTACCTTTATTAGGATCAATAGCATCAGGCTTTTTTGGTAGAAAAATAGGAGTCAATGGATCACAAATAATAACAAGTTTGTGTATATTTATTTCAACAATATTATCTATAATAGTTTTTATAGAAGTAGGATTAAATAACATACCTACAACTATACGTTTATTTAGATGAGTAGATATAGAATTATTTAATGTATCTTGAGCTTTTAATTTTGATTCTTTAACAGTATCAATGCTAATACCTGTACTAATAATATCATTTTTAGTACATATATATTCAATAGGATATATGAGTCACGACCCTCACATTCAAAGGTTTTTTAGTTATTTAAGCTTATTTACTTTCATGATGATAATTTTAGTAACAGCTGATAATTATCTATTAATGTTCGTGGGTTGAGAAGGTGTTGGAGTTTGTTCTTATCTTTTGGTAAGTTTTTGATTTACTAGAATAGCAGCAAATCAAAGTTCTATGTCTGCTTTTTTAACTAATAGAGTAGGTGATTGTTTTTTAACTATAGGTATGTTTGGTTTATTATGATCGTTTGGTAACATAGAATATTTCACAATATTTGCACTAGTACCTTATTATAATGAAAATATAATAACTATTATAGGGATTTGTTTATTAATAGGAGCAATGGCAAAAAGCTCTCAAGTTGGTCTTCACGTTTGATTACCTATGGCGATGGAAGGTCCTACACCAGTATCTGCATTAATACATGCTGCAACTATGGTTACAGCAGGTGTATACTTATTAATGCGTTCATCTCCTTTACTTGAATACAGTTCAACTGTATTAATCCTATGTTTATGAATTGGTGCAATAACAACTGTATTTAGTTCTTTAATAGGATTATTTCAACAAGACATAAAAAAAGTTATTGCTTATTCTACTATGTCTCAATTAGGTATGATGGTCATAGCAATAGGTTTATCTTCTTATAATATAGCTTTATTCCATTTAGTAAATCATGCTTTTTATAAAGGTTTATTATTTCTTGGAGCGGGTGCAATAATACATGCGGTAGCTGATAACCAAGACTTTAGAAAATATGGTGGTTTAGTAAAATATTTACCTTTAACTTATTCAGTTATGCTGATAGCATCTTTTAGTTTAATGGCTATACCTTATATGACAGGTTTCTATTCAAAAGATCTTATACTTGAATCTGCTTTTGGACAATATAACTTTTCTAGTGTTATTGTTTATTTTATTGCAACTATAGGTGCGATGTTTACTACTTTATATTCAGTAAAAGTTTTACATCTAACTTTTTTAAGTAACCCTAATGGACCTTTGGTTAATTATAAATATCTACAGGGTGCTCATGAAAGCGATCTATTTATCAGTTTACCTTTAATCTTTCTTGCGCTATTTTCTATATTTTTTGGCTATATAACTAAAGATATATTTGTAGGTATAGGATCTGCTTTTTTTTCTGATAATAGCTTATTTATTCATCCTTTACATGAAATAATGTTAGACACTGAATTTGTAGTAGCCCTTTTTTTTAAGCTATTACCTTTTGTTTTAACAGTTTGTTTAAGTTCAATTTATATAATTTACGTGGAAAATTTACCAAATATTTTTATTAATCTTAAATTATCTAAAGGAGGATATATTATTTATGGTTTTTTTAATCAACGTTTTTTATTGGAACTTTATTATAATAAATATATAACAAATTTAATACTTAAATTGGGAGGACAAAGTATTAATATTATGGATAAAGGTTCTGTAGAATTATTAGGACCTTATGGTTTAAAAAAATTTTTTTTGAATATAAGTAAAATTATAGATAATTTAAGTACTGGTATTGTAACATCATATGCTTTGTATATACTAATAGCTTTAATATTTTTTATATCTTTATTATATTATAATTACATAGACAAAAGTTGATTATTAATAATATTTGTGATATTATTTATTAAACCGTCAAATAGTTTATATATTATTAATAATTTTAGCAAACCCCATATATTTGTCACTAACCCTTTAATAAATGGTTTTGGTGATCTATATATAAAAATTTGGAATTAGGTAGGACAAATTATGTAAAGCAGGAGTGAAATTATTCAAAAGGCTTATCGGATTGGAAAATTACATCTATACCACCGGATATCAAACAATATTTTAAAGATGAAAAATTATGAAGATTTCTTGAATCGGAACGTAAAATAGATAAAAATGTAAGACGAGCTAAGCTACCTTGATCGGGAAATCCGATTCCAGCACCTGCAGCTAATATAACTATACCTTATTATCCTGTAAGAGATAATCCAGGTAGAGCTTATTACCGAGTAATAGATACAGATATACGTTGTAATATTAAACCTAAATTTTTTATTATAATATTAATATTTGTATTAACTATTATACTTTCTATAATATTTATATTAGTACCTCATGTTATTGATTTAAGTCAATTAATTTTAACATGTTTTGGACATATAAGCTAAACAATTTATTTCTAATAAAGTAAACTATAATAAATGGTTTTACATACGGATTAAAATTGTAATAATATATAATAGTATTATAAGTAATAATATGGTATATTATACCATTTTTAAGAAAAAAAAAATTATGTCGTGTGAATTAAAACGAATTTTTATATTGATTAATATATCAAATGGACTTAAAAAAATTTTTTTTAATTCGGTATATTAGCAATTAAGTTTTAAATTGATATATTTAAAATAATAGTTCAATTATATTACGTTATATATCAATATAAAGCATATAACAAAAGCAATATTATACAGTACCATATTATCTAAGTTGTATATTAGTTTATAAAAACCATAAACAGAAAAAAAAAGATGTTTGCTTTTTTTTTGTTTAGTATATTATTTAGCGTAAAATGCAAGATAACTATAATTAAATCTATAAATAAAAAATTATTATTCTTTTTATCCACAAAAATTAAAGCACACCTCTAATATGGTTATATTAACATATATACTATGATTTTTATAAAAAAAAAATGTAATGTTATAACATTAAATCAGTGTGGTTTTCATATGGTATAAATTATAATTGTTAGTTATAACAACAAGTGTGATGGTGATCATCACTAATATTATTATTTATCACAAAAAATGTGATGGTTTAACAAAAGTGGTTAATTTATAAAAAATATTGCAATATTTATATATTGTATGTTCGTTTCAGTAATAATTTTTTTTAATATATAATACATATTAAAAAAAATTATAAAAATATATGCATTGAGCTTGATGATGGCTCTGAGTGAGCGCTATCTGAGTACTTAACACATGCTAATCGTACGTTTTCTTTGCATAAGAAAAAGTGGTGAACAGGTGAGTAAATATGATCTATACTGCCTTAAAGTAAGGAGTAAATACCATATAAAAAATAAAGAATGATAATCATTCGCTTTAAGATGTTAGCATAATTCTAGAACAGGAAATAGTGAAAACTAGCAAACCTTCTGGTAGTTGAGACTGAAAGGTCGATCAACCACACTGGGTATGAAAAAAGCCCATGGCGCACCGCACAGCAGTGAGGAATATTGGTCAATGGCCTAGCGGCTGAACCAGTAACTCGGACGAATGAAAAGTCCAGGAATGGACAATGAGTAATCATATAAAGTTCTGGGCGTAGAGGAATCATGACTATTTATGTCCATAAGTATTGACCAAAATACGTGCCAGCAGTCGCGGTAATACGTAGAATACAAGTGTTATTCATGTTTATTCGGTTTAAAGGGTACCTAGACCGGAAACCAAGCTAGTTAAACACTAGGACTAGTTTCCTAGAGTTTTATGTGGGAGGAAAGAATTATTAGAAGAGAGATAAAATTCAGTGATACTAATAGGACTGGTAACGGCGAAGGCATTTTTCTATGTAAAAACTGACGTTGAGGGACGAAGCCTGGGGTAACGATAAGGATTAGATACCCTAATAGTCCTAGGAGACAATTATGAATGTCATAGGCTAGTTAATTTAGCCTATAAATGAAAGTGTAAACATTCCACCTTAAGAGTACAGCGGCAACGCCGAAATTGAAATCATTAGACCGTTATTGAAAACAGTAGTGAAGTATGTTATTTAATTCGATGATCCGCGAATAACCTTACCACAATTTGAATAGTATGAAAATATTACAAGTGCTGCACGGCTGTCTTCAGTTAATGTCGTGAGATTATGGTTAGATCCATTAATTAGCGTAAACCCTTACTATATTTGTTTTTTATATAGTAGTTCGCCGTTATATTGGTAATATAAAAGGGATTAAGACAAGTCATCATGGCCTAAATATTGTGGGCTATAGACGTGCCACATTTGCCTTTACAAAAGGAAGCGATATTGTGAAATAGAGCTAATCCTTAAAATTGGATATAACTGGATGTGAATTGTAGTCTGTAACCTCGACTACATGAATTAGGAATTACTAGTAATCGTGAATCATCACGTCACGGTGAAGTTTATCTCAGTAGGGTACTAACTACTCGTCAGGCGCAGAAAGGGATATGCGCAATAAGTTTGGTTGTGTTTTTATAACGATTCTTGTTTAGTTGTATATTATTATAAATGCATTAATTTTCGTATGCGTGATTGCGATCCGTGTTAAGTCGAAATATGGTTCGTGTAATGGAAATTGCACGGGATTTATAAAAAATGATCTTTTTTTTTACTTTTATTCAAAATTTTGCATTATTTTAATGCTTACAAAACCCCTTTTTCATTCTGAAAAAGGGGTTTTGTAATATCTTATGGCTTAGTTTGGTTCGAATCCTAACAAGATATTATATATTCTTATCTAAAGATAATTTATTAACTATAAAATGACTAACATTTATGTTTTAAATCAATTAAATTTTTCTTTTTCGTCTTTTTTTTTAACAATATTAACTTTTATATCTTTAATTTTAACTATACTTATTATTACAAGTAAAAATCCTATTTTTTCTGTTATATTTTTAATTTTATTATTTTCTTGTGTTTCAGTATATTTAATTTTTTTAGGTTTAAACTTTATAGGTATATCTTATTTATTAGTATATGTTGGAGCAGTATCCATTTTATTTTTGTTTATACTTATGTTAATTAATATTAGAATATCTGAACTAGTAACTAACGCTCAAAATAGTATAGCTTTAAGTATCCTGGTTATTTATGTTTTTATTAACTCAATAAATAAATTATCTTATATTAACATTTTTTATGATTTTTCATTAAACAATTTTTTAATTTTTGCATCTTCTAATAACTGAGATGGATTTATAAGTGATAATTATGATATAATTAGTATAGGTAATATTATGTATACTAGTCATTCTATTTGGCTTATTATAACTTCTATAATATTATTATTAGCTATGGTTGGTGCTATAGTTATAACTATAAATCCTATAAGTAAAAAATAAAATAGTGTATTTGTAACTTTGCATAAATAATTTATCTATGATACAAGCCGCCAGAATAATAGGAACAGGATTAGCCACTACAGGGCTAATTGGAGCAGGA